>JAMWYP010000305.1:765158-964947 GCA_025563575.1 Acacia pycnantha | reverse complement strand
AAAATACGGCAAATACTATATATTTTTTTATTTATTGCAGAGGTGAGATTTCCTGATTAAATTTTATTTCTAGCATGGTACCCGTTGCCTTTTTTTTCCCTGTATTGACTTTTGGCCCAATATTAATCTGAGTTGAGTCCAATTTCCTGTATTTTCTTAGATGGGCTAATATAGAAAATTTGTATGTTACCAATTAGTCCAATATATTATAGCAAAAAAAAAAAAAAAATAGGCCAATATAAATAGATATTTTTTTTGCCCGAAAGTCCAATATAAATATTTAAAACAGAAGGTATGTATATATACGCCAATTGCTCTTAAGGTTGGAAAATAAATTTATATATTTTCATTTTTTTATGTTTTAAAATCTTTATTTTATCATTCAAGATTTCATATCTAAATGAAATTGAAATGCTTTTTTACGTATATTATAAATTATTTAAAAAATATTATTGATACAAATTAAAATAAAAATTTAAAATAACAATAATAAGACTTATATACATGGTTTGTGAAACCGGACCGGTCCGGCCGGTTCAGACCGTGAACCGGCCAACCGGCCGTGAAACCGGACCGGTCCGGCCGGTTCAGACCGTGAACCGGCCAACCGGCCGTGAAACCGGTCCGGTTTGGTGCAAAACCGGTCTGATCCGGTGAACCCGGGTTGACCCGGTGAAACCGGTGTAAACCGGCCGGGTTACAGGGTCAACCCGGTTCCAGTATTTTTAAAATTTTATTTTTAAAGGCAATCTGATTTGAATATCTGAATATGTCACAAGTATTGAAGTATATGGTTATTTTATTACTAATCTAAAGTATTAAAATGATATATAGTACTCCCTCTGGTCCTTATTATAAGACATCAACTAACAAATTTCACAAACCAATAAAAGTAGTCAAAGTCAATAAAGTTGCCCTACACTTTAAGTAACTTCCAATTTTTTTATACCTCACCGGTCTAGCCCGGTCAGACCCACTAACCCTTAACCCAGTACCCCGACTGGTTCAGTCACCGGTCCGGGTTTCAGAACCTTGCTTATATATGTTACTTTTCTGAAAAGAAATATAGAGATATGATCAAATATGCTAAAAAATCGCTGTTAATTTAGGTATTGCAAAAAATTGTAACTGAAAAAAAAAAAATCAACTCAAATTCAAACGTAAAGAATTTCATCTAAAAATAATTATCCCTAATTATTGGTGAGTTATATATCATTATTTGATGGAGGAATATGTTCTATTTCTTAAATTAGAGCCTATAAAATTTATAGTGGAGATAATTGTTGTGTATTAAACTTTCTATCTAAAACTATTTTTTAATTTGATGTGAATTTTTTTTTCCTGAATTCACCTTTAGTTTAGAACGATTATAAAATCAAGAAAATATAAGAGATTGAGATGAAGGGATGAAGAAAGATAAGAGAGAATTGTAGAGATCAAGAGTGGATGAGAACTCTCATTCACATAGCTTTTTCATGTACATGTAATCCTTTGTGTTAAGTCTCTATATATAGGCCTCAAATCCTCCTAAAAGTTACAATGTCATAAACATAAGAATTAATCTACAATATAAAATAACATAAAACCATTGGATTGAGGTTATAAGCTTTATGGAATCCTAAGAGACTATGAGCATCGTGCCTCAGAAAAACCTAATGGTATAGAAACCTAGTGAAGGGAAAAGAGAACACAATACATATTGAAGCTATCTCATTAAAAACCTTACAAGGAAAAACCAGTGGGACAAAACCTTGGTTATGGAAAAGAGTACAACATGTCTCTACTCCCTCAGATGATAATATCACATTTACTCCCCTTGATGAAAATATCACTACCAATGTATTTTTGAGCATATCTTGCTTTTAGTCCCCAAACTATGAATGATGCATTGTCACCAAAAGTTCTGCTGAAATGTAATCTTATGACATATCTTTTGGATATGTTAAAATATCAATATATTCTACCTTTATCTTATTCATTAACCAAAACAATAAAGGAAAATTATTCTAAAGATCACTAGAATATATCTTATTTCTACATATTCAGTTTGTTCTGAACAAAATAATATAATGTAATATGTTCATAGGACTATCACACCAAATCTCATTTTTGTTTCCATAGTGCATCTGCAAGAATTAATCTTTATCAATAAAAGCATAATAAATACAATATTAGTATGGAACATAAATATTCTCATAGAATATAAGGTACTTTTGAACCATTAAATTCAATATATCTTTACAAGAAAATTCACCTTGACAAAAATATGTGATTTTAAAATCATTGATGCATTCGACAACTTAATCTACAAGTCAAATAAAATGTAAAATTACTCATTTTTCAATACATTTTTCAATCAATTATATATGATTGAATTATCTTCAAACTCGCATAACATTTTATATACATAATGGTTTTTTTGTATATGCTTCTACCATTTTGGATCCTTCAAAGATTCTCATATAAATTTCACTATTTAACGAGTCATATGAATAGGCTGTATATAACAACATCTAATAGACACATAATATTATTTTCATATACTACCAGAAATACAAAATTACTGTATCCACCACAAAATAGTATGTCTCATCCTAGTATTCATTAGCATTTGCTAAATTCTTTATTTTCACTGAAATATTTATATATTTCATATTTCAACTAGGTTGCAAGTCCATAAATTTCATATATCGAAATAATATAATCCCTTTTTTACTATGTCTTTTCCCATTTACTTTTCCTTTTGGCCAATTACCATTCTGTTTACTTGCAAGATAGATTATGCATAAGATCCTCATTTGATCAAGTGAAATTATTATCAAGACCATTGTCGATGACAACTTAATCTTTTCGGTTCCATTTTCCTATTAACTAATTCATTGAGATCTCTTTATTACTTTCAAGTACCTGAACATCTTTTGAAGTTCTTGCAATTAGTTATATCTTGGCCTTTTCTGGAGTACCTGCATCCTCAATATGATCATCTTGATATTTTTCTCTTTTCTCTTTTCTTTTGGAACCGATTATTCTCTTATGCTTCATTCGGACATGTCTCCATTTCATATATGCTTATTAGAGTTTTTTCAGCTGAAATATGAGATTTATTAATTCTCGTTTGGGTCAGTAATTACATCTAGCAGATATTATGCAATATTTCATGAATGCAAAACCTAATTAACTTCTTGTTCATATTGCTATATTCGATGATATATACTTGATAGTAATAATTAATTCATTTTGTTCTCTTTTCTAGTTGTTCAATTTCTCTCCCCATCATGTTAGAAAAACTTTGTCAAATGACAATCGACTAATCATGTAGTATAAGTCTTCTAAATCCATTTGTTTCTATTAGAAACTTTATTTAGTTTCATTTAAAGACAAACAAAAAGAATAAAGTTCTTACACAACATTTATCTCAATTTTCCTTTAAATATCTATCTATGTGCATTGTGGTAGATCAATAGGAATGCACATTCAGGGCTTTTGATGTGGAATATACTTGACTCCTTACCAAAAGCCAATTTTATTAGGAGAATTTGGTTGGCTAGTATAAGTGTTGTGTCACACCCTTCCAATAATACGTCACACATCAGAGCATTATAGCGCAGCACAGTGAGTAAAACGGTTTGAGCGGAAGATATTGATCGATAATATATTACAAATCATGGTTATAAATTTTAAACATAATTACATAATTTTTTTACAGATATCCCCTAAATAATCTTAAACCAATCTGACACCTCCATTTGCTAACATCCGCCTCCTTGTCTTGTGAGCCTCGTCCGAAACACTATACAATTTACAGGTGCAACAAGTCCTGGAACATGTAGTCACATAATGCACACAACGTTGACTTTACAGAACAAAGCAAGTTTCAGATCTGCAGTGCTAGGAAAAATAATTGGGCCTTGAACCTAGAAACAACTGAATGCAATAAGCGCATGTCCTAGACACGGATCACAATCATGGTACAAACAAGCATACACATATATACAAAGTATGTGAGATTAGAGTTACTATTTGGTAGATTTTTAGACAAACAACTCCTTAATTCCTTAAAGACTCCGAGCAATGACATTCCCTATAATTAATATAATTATAAATAATGTCCATCACTTATGCGAATTCTCCATAATTCAAATAACACCGGAATTAATTATTATTTTAGCCCAACTTTTGATTAAAAGTTCTTTATTAATTGCAAAACGTCAAAATAATCAAGGGTTAAGGTGCAAAAATAGACAAATGCTTTTCTCAAAAGAGCGTCCAGTAGCAAATACTTTTTTTTGGCGCAAAAGTAGACACGTGGTTACAAAATGGAGCAAAATTAGCGTTTGACCGTTAGTTGACCGTTAGTTTGATTAAAAACATTAACATAGATGCTGACTCAGCAAATTTTTTCCTACTTGGCAGGATAGGCTAATCGAGTGTGACCGATCCGGTGAGCCCGAAGTGGAAGAAGAATTCGACCCACAAAATTCTCGCCGCAATCGCTGCAAACACTCTACAAGAACCTGATCCAGTGCCACACCCCCAAATCGCGATCGCCCCCCCAACGATGCGCCACCACCCCGCAAATCGCGATCGCCGCCCCCAACGACTCCTTTCTTATTTCCGGTTGAGCGCATAGAGTAGAGAGAGAGAGGGTTTTCTAGATACATCTAAACCCATCCGATCTCCTTCATGGATCAGCGTCTGTCGCCTTCGTTCCCTCTTATCATCGGTGCTGATGTTCCTTCTAATCACTAGCACCTAGCTGAAATCTGTTGCTGTGGGTGCAAATATCTCCTTCTAATCACTGGCACCTAGCTGAAATATGTTGCTGTGGGTGCAAATATCGCTTAGATCTCCCTTTTCCTTCTTTGTCGGTTCGTTTTGGTGAAATCTGTTTCTTCATCTTGTTAGAATGTTTGATTGAAATTATTAGGCTTATATATTTATTGCTTCGTCTTCAGATTTGGTATTGAATTTGGTATTGAATTTTTTGCTTCAGATTTGCTGGGTTTAAATGTTTCAGATTTGCTTGCTGGGTATTCGTTTTGCTTCTGGTTTCTGGATGAGTTTTGCTTTTGGTTTCTGGTTTCATCGTTTTGAGCTTTTGGGTTTTGGATATGATAGAATGATCACCGGAATCTGGGTTTTGCATCACCGGAATCTGGGTTTTGCATCACCGGAATCTGGGTTTTGCATCTGGAAGAAGAAGAAGGACTTAACTGAAAATTTTAAAAGTTTATAGAGGGACTAAATTAAAATTTTTGAAATGTATCCGGGGCTGAACTGTAATTTATAAAGCATTAACATCCACGTCATCATCCACGTCATCATTTTCAGTTCAGAAAAAGTCAACTAACGGTCAAACGCTAATTTTGCTCCATTTTGTAACCACGTGTCTACTTTTGCGCCAAAAAAAAGTATTTGCTACTGGACGCTCTTTTGAGAAAAGAATTTGTCTATTTTTGCACCTTAACCCAATAATCAATATTGACTTTTATAACTTCCATTTCGGATTTGCTTCAAATCTGTCCAGAATTTCCAGCAACTTTGAAAATTCATAATTAATTGTAAAAAAATTCAATTAAGGTGATTCCAAAGGATATGTGACCCTTGATATGTCTAGTTTTATACAAAAATACCACAGTTGATCAGGTACACGCATACTGGTCCAGTTTCACTTAAATCTTATCACTGTTCAGATTCACTTTCCAGATTTAAGTTCTTTTTCAAAAATTCATATCTCTTTGTATACAACCCCAAAAATTACGAATTACCTATCAAAACAAAGATTGAGATGTCTACTTTAATACTATTAAATTTCATGGCCATCGCATACCATTTACTTAATCATAATTGCGTCACAAATCATCTGCTACACTGGAAACTCATTTCAGCAGGTTTTGAAATTTCTTGAGATTTAGCCCTAATGCTTCCAAAATTATTTTTTGTTAGAATTAGGAAATCCTTCCACATTATTAGGATCCCTTGATCCTTGTCTTGATTATAGGATCGGATCAATTCCCTGATTATGTACATCTATTTTAGGAAATAGATTATTATGTCTTTATTGTCATTGATTGTATTTCCCATTCCTTCCCTTCCTTCTCACCGTGTGAGCTCCTTTGTGAGCTTATATATATTGTAGCTTTCACTCATATGAATATAACAAAAATACAGATGTGATTATGCCTCTGAAATAGTGATCTCCGGCCGTAAATAGTGATCTCCGGCGACCATTTTTCTTCCAGAACCATGGACTCTTCACAGTTCCCTCCTCTATTTGGATCCATTCCTGAAAATCCAATCGAAACACTACCAATAGCTTTTATGTCCGGAACAAATTCCCAAACTCAAATATCCTCTTCTTCTTCTTCCATGACTAGCAACCCAGTACCAAACAGAACCTCAGAGATGGCTTCAGAATTTACAGACCATCACATTATGGCTATTAGCCATAAGTTTAATGGTAGAAACTATCTCCAGTGGTCACAAAGCGTGCTGAGGTATATTCGAGGGAAAAGAAAGGAGAAATACATTACTGGGGCAGCCCCTCAACCAGCCTCTGATGACCCTAATTTTGACACATGGTTTGCTGAAAACAACCAAGTCATGACATGGTTGTGTAATTCAATGACCTTGGAGATCAGTGAGGGATATCTTCTTGCACACACGGCAAAGGAAATATGGGATGCCGCTAGGAGGACCTACTCTTCTCTTGAAAACACCGCTGCCCCGATTCACCGAAAAGACAACTTCGGGATCTACGACAAGGTAATCACCAAGAATCGAATATTATAATGCATTGCTGAAATTGTGGCAACAACAAGACTTGTTCGAGATCCACCCTTGGGAAACTCTCAAAGATGTACAATTGTACAAACAAATTGTGGAAGAAGGAAGGATACACGACTTCCTCTTAGGCCTAAATGATGTTTTCGAGGAGGTAAGGGGCAGAATCATGGGGCTAAAACCACTCCCACAACTCTTTGACGTGGTTAACTTTGTGCAATTCGAGGAAAGTAGGAAACTCTTGAACCAGAGAGGACCAAGCAACACTGAAAGCTCAGCTCTTGCAGTTCAGGGACCATCTGGAGCCTACAAAACCAATAAATGGTGCAACTATTGTAAGAAAAAGGGCCATACTAAGGAAGAATGCTGGAAACTCCATGGAAAACCCCCCGGGGGGAAATCAAACTTCCAAAGTCACCAGAACACCTCAAAGTAAAAGTAGCTAATGGTGTATTCACACAAGTTGAGGGTATTGGTACTGTTACATTATCTGACCACTTGGCAATACATAATGTTTTGTTTGTACCGAACTTACCTGTAATCTGATCTCTGTAAGCAAGTTGACTAGAGGTAAAATATGTCGAGTGATCTTTGATGATGGTTTATGTGTGTTTCAGGATTTAAGAACGAGGAGGACGATTGGGACTTCTAGAGAATAAGATGGATTGTTCTACCTTGAAGGGTCAACCTCAAAGAATAAATAAATGTGGAAGGCAAGACGAGCACTGGTTAGCTCGAATTCACAGAATAATGATATATTGTTGTGGCACTGTAGATCAGGCCACCCTAGTTTTGATTATATGAAACATGTGTTTCCAAATTTATTCAATAAAAATTCTGTTCCTTTTCATTGTGAAACTTGCCAATTTGCAAAACAGACACGATCCTCATATCCCAAACAATCCTATTGATTCACAGTGATATTTGGGGCCCTGCCCGAATAGCTACTCTCACTCATACCAGGTGGTTTGTTACTTTTATCGATGACCACACTTGCACCACATGGGTTTATTTAATGAAAGACAAATCTGATGTCGCCAAAGTTTTTCAAAACTTCTATACCTTTGTGCGAACTCAATTCAACACGTCCATTAAGGTGCTTCGAAGTGATAATGCCAAGGAACACATGAGCACAGCCTTTAAAGAGTTTCTTGATCGTCAAGGAATTCATCACCAAACGTCTTGTCCTTATACCCCTCAACAAAATGGGGTAGCTGAACGAAAAAACCATCACTTGTTGGAAGTAACCCGTGCCTTGCTAATGGAAAGAAATGTTCCCACCATATTCTGGGGTGATGCCATCCTCACCGCGGCTTATCTCATTAACCGCATGCCTTCTAAGGTTCTCAAATACGACACCCCACTTCAATACCTCCTGAAATTCTTTCCAAATTGCCCCCTCATCAATTCATTACCTTCCAAGGTGTTTGGTTATGTTGTCTTTGTTCACAAAAAGGAGGGCAACAAATTTGGTGCTCGAGCTGACAAGTGTATATTCCTTGGCTACTCCTCCACTCAAAAAGGGTACAAATGCTATTGTCCATCTTCCAAGAAACTCATTATCTCCCGGGACACCGTTTTCTCGGAAACCGAAGCTTATTATCCTAAATTACCCATTCAGGGGGAGTTTTTTGATATTGAATGGCTAATCTTGGAAACATCTAATTCCAAGACCTCAAACTCACCTGACACATCATCTGAACCACCTAACCTTATAGCCACTCTTGACTCATCTGCTCCCACAAACCAGCCTAACACGTACATTTCACCTCAACCTGAACCCAATGAACTGGAAACACATGTTGAGATCAATTCAGGGATGGATGCAGGATCACAACAAGAGATCGAAACTGAACCAGACACTGGTAGAACTAGTTCTCCCATTCAACGGAACAACCATGAATCCAATCCGGGATTAAATCCTGAAGAATCGGGTTGGCCTATTGCCTTGAGAAAAGGGGTAAGATCGTGTACTCAACATCCTATTCAACGATTTGTCTCATATGGTAATCTGTCTGCAAGAATGCAAAGTTTTGTTGTTAACAGTGCACAGATAACCGTTGCAAATACATTTCAACAAGCTATGACTGATCCGAATTGGAAGCAAGCTGCAGAAGAGGAATTGAGAGCACTCAAGGAAAATAGAACATGGGAGATCTTGACTCTTCCTGAAGGAAAGAAACCAGTGGGATGCAGGTGGATCTTCACTCTGAAATTCAATCCCGATGGCAGTATCAACAAATACAAGGCGAGACTTGTTGCAAAAGGATATACCCAGACATACGGAATCGACTATCAGGAGACATTTGCTCCAGTGGTCAAGTTCAATACCATTCAAGTACTGTTATCACTTGCAGCGAACTTGGATTGGTCTCTATACCAACTGGACGTGAAAAATGCATTCCTGAATGGCAACCTAGAGGAAGAAGTATACATGGAGATTCCAGATGGAGTTTTAGCTCCTAATAACTCTGTGTGTAAGCTAAGGAAGTCATTGTACGGCCTGAAACAGTCTCCTAGGGCATGGTTCGGTAGATTCACCAAAGCAGTGAAAGGGCTTGGATATACTCGGGGACAAGTCGATGACACATTGTTTACCAAACGTGTTAATGGCAAAGTCACCATATTGATTGTCTATGTTGATGACATAATCATTACAGGGGATGATGAAGAATCCATGGCTCAACTAAAACAGGACTTGTCAACCGAATTCCAGTAAAAGACCTTGGACAAATGAGGTATTTCTTAGGCATGGAAGTAGCAAGAACCAAGAAGGGCATCAATGTCTCTCAACGCAAGTATACATTAGACTTGTTACATGAGACAGGAATGTTGGGCACTCAACCAGAAGGAACACCAATGGAAGAGGGATGCCACTTAGAGATCAAACCACAAGGTATTCCAGCCAATGCAGAGAGATACAGGAGACTTGTGGGAAAATTGATATACTTAACCCATACACGTCCTGACATCAGCTATGCAGTTGGAATACTAAGCCAGTTTATGCATCAGCCCCAAGAAGAACACATGGCGGCAGTCCACAGAATTTTGAGCTACCTGAAGCTTAATCCTGGAAGGGGAATATTCTTTAAGAAAGGTACTACCAGGAACATAGAAATCTACACCGATGCAGATCATGCAAGAGATAGAGAGACCAGAGGTCAATCTCGTGGTACCGTACATACGTGTGGGGAAATCTAGTTACCTGGAGAAGCAAGAAACAGACAATGGTGTCACCAAGCAAAGGCTGAAGGTAACTAAGAGCTGTCAACAAAGGAGTATGTGAAGGAATCTGGATTATCAGATTATTGACAGAGTTGGGGATTCAACATGAGGGACCAATGCAACTCTGGTGTGACAACAAGGCCAGCATTGAAATGGTCAAGAACCCAGTATATCATGATAGAACCAAACATGTTGAGATAGACAGACACTTCATTAAAGAGAAGATTGAAGCAGGCATTATGACACTGTCTCACATAAGTTCTGCAGACCAAATTGCAGATGTCCTAACTAAACCACTCGGTCGAACGAAGTTTGAAGGATTTCGTGGCAAGCTGGGATTGATCGACATATACTCTCCAGCTTGAGGGGGAGTGTTAGAATTAGGAAATCCTTCCACATTATTAGGATCCCTTGATCATTGTCTTGATTATAGGATCGGATCAATTCCCTGATTATGTGCATCTAGTTTAGGAAATAGATTATTATGTCTTTATTGTCATTGATTGTATTTCCCATTCCTTCCCTTCCTTCTCACTGTGTGAGCTCCTTTGTGAGCTTATATATATTGTAGCTTTCACTCATATGAATATAACAAAAATACAGAGTGTGATTATGCCTCTGAAATAATATTTTTAAACCTTTATCCCACACAAATTTTCATTTTAAACCCTTTGGAAGCATTAAAAGGGACAAAATCCCACTATTTCCTTATATTTTGGGTCTGACCTGTAATTCCCTGATATCCCTTTTATCATAAAACCTTGTATTTTGATGAATAATTAGCAAAATACGAAGGTGAATATATGTCTCAAAGAATTATAATCTATTGATTATTTTCTACCCGAATTTCACTTCGGAATGAATTGATAATTACTAACTATGTATCTATATTTAGTGGCTATTAATGTGATATAAAAATCACATGAAATAATGGTTGTTTACAAACTAAATGAGACATAAGAAGGGAATCAAGGACACTTAGTCAAATTGTTGTCTCTTAACAACAAATTCTTGACTAATGGATTAGCACTAATTGAGATTAGTGTCAAATACTTATAACTACCTAATTGGGCTATATTTTTGGCTTAATGATAAGAGGTAGAAGATAATAATAATAAGTAGAGATTAAAGGGGATAAAATACATATAAATTAAAGGCATTTGGGCCAAAATTACGCATGTCAAGTTAGGGATAAACACCTAATTGATTGTTGTCCAAATTGTGCATTTATCTTCAAGTGATAGAAAGGCAATAAAAACTCTTCTTTAGGGCTAATAATTTTCAAAAATTTAAGGGCCGATGGAAGACACAATAAAGCTTGAAAATACCCAAATGCAACTTGATTAATTAACAAACTAATTAGGCTTGGACTTGTGGTGTTTAGGGACACGTAAGGCCTTGGTTATGTCATCAAAATGACTTCACAATCAGGCCCAAAAGTTCACAATTTCATTGAGCATTGGTGGTTGATTAATAGCCAAGTTTTTTATCACATGAAATTAAAGCCTAAATCCTCTTTGCGAAGGTTCGGAGATCTCGAGCTTTGCGAGAGGAATGAGATTACTAACTAAACTAAGTAACTAAGCTTTAGCTTTGGAAGTAGACTTGTAGCAAGCGCAGGAAAGCCTATAGCGTTAGTGCTTCATCTGCACCCTTGCTTGTTGGCCTACTTATAGGGATTGGATTTTTCACTGAACTGTCCTACTCCTACCCAAATCTAACTTATAAGGAAACCCCATCGAAGAGATAGAACTACCTTGGCCTATTCCCAACCATATCTTGGCTATGGAAAAAAAGGTAGTAAGTCTTTCCTTAAAAAACTAATTCAATCCGGTGACCTTATCCATTTGGCGGATTTAACACTGGTCACATCAAAAGAGAATGAAAGGCAGCCATTCCTCTCCCATTAGACTTGTAAATCCTTTGCTCTTTTTCCTTCTCTCTTCCAGTTCTCTCCCTCTACTTTATTTGACAGGGGCGGAGAATACTACTCTATCCATAACAAGAATATAGTAGCAATTCAGTTTCAAATGGTTTGAACTTGGAAGCAACCTACTATCTATCGATAGTTGAGAACAGACTACTATTGGCTGCTTTGCCTGTAGCCAATAGGAGAAAAGACCATAGGATGAGGACACTTGGAAAAGCAATCCAAGGGCCCTAAAAGAGTCCTTAATTTCGTGCAAGCATGTGTGGAGGAGATGAAGAAGAGAAAACTTAGTGGTTAAGCTAAGGAAATAGGATATCTTGCATGGGCAAAGTGGTAATTTGACATGTGGGGCCCATAAGGGCTCTTTGCAATCCTCACAACTTGAAACATTCAGCTGATGCTTGAAAGAGAGAGAGAGGGACGAATTGGAGAAGGAAAGAGAGAAGGGAATAGCAAATTAAGTTCAAAGCACAAGGTAAGTTGCTTTGAATTTGGTAGTTCATTCTTTTATGTTCTCCTTTAATTTAACCTTTAGCCTTGATCAAAACACTCTTGTATGGTGTTGTTGGAGAGGAGACTGAAACCTTTGGAGCCAAGGAGGAAGAGGTAGTTGCAAGAAACACAGAGCAAGTTAAGGTAAGAAATGATATTGACTCTATTTGGGGAGGTTCTTGAGCTTGATAAATTATGGTAATTTCCCTTTAACTTGGAAACCTCAAACCCAATGGGGAGGTTCTGCCCAAATGGTTTTAGAACATGTTTAAAGGCCAAATAATGACTTAGGAAATGATTTTGTACTAAAAATTATAGGTTTTGTGAAAACCGTAAAACTACCAATTTGAGTTCTGAGAAGGCAGCGAACTTGTGAACGATATTTAATATAGTAAATGAAGTCCTAAAATCATGAAATTTTTCAGAAATAAAGTAGACATCCAGGGCTTTCTTTTGATATAAAATTTTTAATTTTTAGAGTTTTGTACAAAACTATGTGAATTTGTCAAGTTAACCCATGCATGTTTCTGAACTTGCAACTGGAACAGTCATGGGAAACAATAAAACTGGGAATGACTCAAATGTTTATGGCATCTTGGATTATTTTTCCTTAAAACTAGACATGTCAAGGGTCATGTAGATTTTTGAATCACATCAATTGGAGTTTTGTACATTTAGTTATGATTTTTCAAAGTTGCTGAAAATTCTGGGCGAAATGCTGGAATTTCGTTCTTAAGGAAAAGTTAAGATAAATTATCCACTAAGGGTAAAAAGGTCAAAAGTGGTGAAAATAACCCTTATGGACATTATTCAAAGTCATATGATATTTACTATAATATCATATAAAATAAATATGGAAAAGGAAATAATCCGATGATAGCATTATGGGATACCCAAGAAGTCTGATGTCGGATTCAAAGGACATGCGTATTAAACATATGCTGGGGAATAATTTTTGAGAATCAAAGATCATTAGAATGAATGTTGTGAAAATTTCCAGATGCTGGGTTACTGGAGTCAGTCTCTTTGTGGGCGTTATTTTATGCAGAAAATGAGCTTTGGAAATCACGACATTTTGCATGAATAAAGTAGACATTGAGGGATTTCTATATATGTAAACTTTGTAATGTTTTGAGTTCTGTACAATGAGATACAAAGTTTTGAAGTTGAGTCACGTTTCAGGCTGTTGATCTAAACACTGACTGTATATATACTGGGCTTTTGGTTGATCAAATGATACTTAAAATTCCTAAAAGTTTGCAGAAAAATAATAGACATAAGGGGATTTCTAAATATGTAAAAACATCATTTTTAGGGTTTTGTATAAAAAGATGTGAATTTTTCAAGATAATCCATGTTTATGGACTTGAAACTAGAACACTGAAGGCAAATATTTAAACTGGGAATGATTCAAGCATGTCAAGTTTATGAGGTTATTTTTCCATGAAAGTAGACATGTCAAGGGTCATTTTGGCTTTGGAAACACATCATTTTGATCTTGTACAATTAGTTATGATTTTTCTAAGTTATTGAAAAATCTGGGCAAAAATGCTGTAACTTTGTTTTTACGGAAAAGAAAGGGTAAAAATGCAATAATAAATCCACTAAGGGTAAAAATGTCATAAGTGGAGAAAATATCACTTAGGATATCGTTTCCAGTAAAAATGATATCAAGGCAGAGAAATAATGTGGTGATAATGATATGGGTTGTATATACTTGAACATGAGGTTAACTGTTATCTGAGATTCAATCCGATTGAATCTCAAACTTAACCCTAGCTTCATGTAATACCCCGAAATTTGAATTAGGGAATTTAAGGGCCAAAGTGCCAAAATGACCAAAATACCCCTAGGAGGAGTAAATAACTTAGGAAAATGGTGAAAAATCCTAAAGGGCAATGAAATAATTATTTAAATTGAGAGAGCGTATATCTCTAATTTTGGTAATTTAATAAATTACAAACTTGGAGAAATTGAGGAAGAATGCTCAAAAGTATGGTAATGACCATAATGCCCTCACAAATTCTAAAATAAAGCGAACATATGGAAACAGAAATGTCAGTGCAAGAATTATGAGGTAATGAGGTATTCTAATTAAGAAAATTATCAACTGTTGATAAGAAAGTAATTAGGTAATTATTGGCTAATTACTTAAGCTTAAGCAAAGGAAATTATGAAATAATTATGTAAAGCTCAAAAATTTGTGGAAAAAGGTTTAAAGTTAGTAAAAATATATTTACTAATTAATTGGAAATTTTGGAGAAAAATAGTTAAGTTTAGGTATTTTTAAGCCTAAATACAAGAATGGACCAATTAGGTAATTTTGTGGAATTTTTGGAAAAATTAAATAAATAAATCATTAAATAATTAATTAAATATAAAAATAAATATTTATTAAGATTTAATTAGGGCCAGCCGAATTGTTGCCCAAGAATGTGAAGATAGGAACAAAATTTTTATATCATGATATTTTACTTAAAGTTGTATTATAATATATTATAATTAAATTATGTGAATAGTAATTTAATATATAGGAAACGGATCCTATCTGGAGATCTAGGAATGAGATTTCCATGGTCAAGGTAAAATATTGATCAGTGAGTTTTTACCTTCAAGTGACCTTTTCCGGAAGTTAATTCCGAGGCCGTTTGTGCATTTTCCTAATAAAACAAAATAGGGAAAAATGCATATAGGCATATTTTTGGAAATGAAGAAAATAAATTCTAACTCAATATCTAGGAATGAGTTTGAATTTATTTTAACATATTTGGAATCAGTGAATTTTTCTGAAGAAGTTGGTGATTTCAGAAATGCGTTCTGAAACCGGACGCGTTCTGACACGTTTTTCGAGAAACTTCAGCTGGACAGTTGGAACCCTGTCTAAAGTCAAAATTCAAGTTTAAATAGATATTATTGATGAGGAAGAGAAGGTCTTCAAAGTTGTAAATCCAGAATTTTGAGATTTCTTCGAAATTACGCGAATCGGTACCGATCGAGTTTTACTCGGTATAACACCTTCTTGGACAAGATTACATCATCATTAATGATGCAATTTGGAGCCACCTAAGGGCTGTATGTCGACCAACAGCTCCAAGGGGTGGGATTTTTCCATTTAATACAAGTAAAATCCAATGGTTGAGATCAAAGTGAAAAATGACCATTTTGTCCTTCCTTTCTTCTATAAATAGGTAGCTCCACTTCATAAATTTTCACACCATTCCTCCTTCCTTTTGGCTGATTTAGAGAGAGAAAGAAGAGAGAGGAGCTCTGGGAAATTCTGCAGCGAAGCTCTGGGTAAGTTTTCCAGTACCGAGCTTTTAGTCTTCGTAGTTCTTTCAGTAGTTAGTAAAGCTAGAGTAGTCTTTATTTTTATGATTAGATATCATATGATAGGACTATTTTAGTAAATATTTTCGAAAATCATGATGGCGTCGAAGTTCTGGCAAAATTTTGGGAAGAAAATAGCCTATGTAGCGGAAGCGCTGCGAAATTCCGCCAAGTAGGGGTATAGGGCAAAATGGTAATTTTTACCGAAAATGCCGCTTATTGTGTCAAATCACTAATGGAAGTGATATTACTCTTATAGGACGTCGAAAACCTAATCGCCGCCGTTACGCCCGACGAGCCATTTCACGTTTTCCGTAGAAAAGTACGATTTCCGACTAAGTACCGTCTACCGTCAACGAAGGTACGTCCGCGCATCGTAACATTAACTCTTATGTTTATGGTATGCATATATGTGCTATGTGTATTGTTATGGTATGTTTATTGAATGCAAATGTGTTAGAACAGTTTGGTGCCGAAGGAAAGGCTAGTCTATGTGGGTAAGCCATTAAGTCGCCGTGAACTCGGTGAGGCCCCCATGGTAGACACTTACCTGGCCATTCTGTTTGGTTTACGGAAGTATGTACGTCCGCGTACTGTAACACTAACTCTGATGTTTATGGTATGCATATATGTTGTGGTATGTTTATGTACTGTTGATATGTGATAACTGAGGTAAGTACGTCCGCGTACTGTAACATTAACTCTGATGTTTATGGTATACATATATGTGATACGTGTATTGTATGTGATAGCTGATAGCTTTGATGTATGTATGTACGTCCGCGTATTGTAACATTAACTCTGATGTTTATGGTATACATATATGTGATACGTGTATTGTATGTGATAGCTGATAGCTTTGATGTATGTATGTACGTCCACGTACTGTAACACTAACTCTGATGGATATAGTATGCTGTATATGGTACGTGATGTGTGTATGGTGTGTATATGTGGGGTGTTGTTGGAATGCATATTATGTTAGAAGATAACTGTATGCATGCTGGGAGCGATATATCTGTAAGGCTGGGAGCGATACATTTATAATGCTGGGAGCGATACATTTATAATGCTGGGAGCGATACATCTGTAATGCTGGGAGCGATACATCTGCATTGGTTGGGTATGGTTTATATGTTGTTTGGTAACCCATATGTGTGTATGTATACATGAGGTTAACCGTTACCTGAGATCCGGTGCGGATCTCAGCTCTAACATAGCGTCTGTTCGGGAGGACCGAGGACCGAGGAGAGAGGAAGCAAAGCAAGTTCGGGGATCCTATGAAGACTTCCCGACGTTGTTCTTTTCTTTTTGGAAACTCTCGGTTGTTGAACCGTTTATGTAACTAGCCAGTGGGCATTTTATATCAATATATCAGTTACACTCTTGTTCCGGTGCTCTACTCTGATCATTTTGAAAGGATGTTTAAAAAAAAAAATTTATACTGCTTTTGAAAAGTCGGGATGTTACACTTCAGGATTTGGAGGATCGTGAGTCAGTATAAAGGGTAAGCAGCACGCGTGAAGACTCAGAAAGAGTTTTATTGTTTTGGATTGTATATATACTATTAGATACTTAGTATCTAAATACTAGGATAAATGTACCATTATTATATCTGACTAGATACGCCGCGATTAGTTTAAATTTGTAACCACGTTACCTATCAGTTACTCATCTATGTCATAGGCTCTACTGCTCCACTCTGATGATATTCTTATATATTGCTTATTAATGTACATTATTAGTAGTATGGAATTAATGGTGTTACAAATGTGGTCACATATTCAATAATAGTCAATTGGTTTCGAAGTGAAAATTTTGGAGTTGATACATAATCAATAGATTATTAATCCTGAGACAGACTTCTACTTTTGTACTTTACTGAGTATTCACAAAATACAAGGTTTTTCATGAAGTGGAAATTGGAATATTATAAGGCACATATGTAATCTTGGTTGCCCAATCCATATCTAGCCGCACATATCTAGTACGTTTTAAAATAAGTTACTACCCCGATTCTAAATATAGAACATACTTTATAGTACAATTTACACTATGAACTATATCTTATTTTTAGCACCGGAAAATTAATATTTATAACCATTGGTTAGCTCATCATGCTTATATATAAAATCATGTACAAAACTATTTCGCTAGGTTGCTCAAATCTTTTAAGTAGCAGTACGCATAGGGAATTACTACCAAGCTCCAAGTAAGAGAATTCTTAGATATTAAGTCATTTTGGGACTTTGAGTTGACTATAATCCTAAATATAAAACATATTTTTTATATTTATTAAATTTTTTTTTTCTAATTTACCATTCTTGATACTCCCTCAATAATGATCAACGAAAATAGGGAGGATGGTAGGGATGTTCAAAGTTTTCCTATCCTGATCCTAAGCAATTGGAATAGGAAAATCCCGTCCAAAAAATTTTCAAGACATGAAAATTAAGGATTGGGAAAAAGCGTTTTAGAATTAGAAGCCCAAATTTTTTTAGACCCTATATATATATAATTCTGAAAAAATGAAGCACCTTGATTTATCTCTCAAGCTTTAAGCATGTCACGAGGCTACTTATGATTATGTAATGTATTGGATGAGATCTGTCATTGAATGACTGTTGAATGGGTAAACAATATGTAATTAGACCAAAATCATTATATTTATGTTGCAAATCAAGTGATGAGTTATTACAATTTTTGAATTGATGTTGGATAACTTTTGGATTTCATATAGATTCTGAAACATTGCATGCTTTGAGATTTTTTTGAGAATTCCCTATCCTGAGTTGGAAAATCCCGATCCCAATCACATCTTGAGAACAACTCTAGAAGACCGAGATTAAAAAATGTGACCAGAATGTTTTAAAAAATACATACCATATTGATTAATTTAACTAATTTTTTTAATCTAATCAAATTATATAAATATATCTTATATTAAAGATAAAAAGTGGCAGTGGTTTTCTAAATTCCTTTCATTTTAAAGAGAGGAAAACTAATCATTATCAATCATTGATGTATTCAATCATTGATGTATTCAAGGGAGGAAATTCAAAATTCCAACAATGCTGCCAAAAAAACACGAGTTTCCAAATAAGGAGACATTCTGATTTCTGACAAGCATACGAAGAAATTCCAAAGACTTTGAACGAGCCAACGAGGGCTGCTGATTCATAGGGATATTCCAAAGGAACATCCGACGATGAATATTGCATTTTGCATCAGACTAAGAATCATGCCTCGCGAATCGTGCGGCCTCAATTTTTCCTAGAGATTGGGAGTGCATTGTGCACAGGGACAATTAGCTAAAAAATAATCGATTATTTAGACTTGATATATTTTTTTTAAACCATTATTATAGTATTTTATAAATTAATTTTTTTTATAAATTTTGTTTGTATTACAGCTATAAATGATATAGATAAGATTTTAATAGTTTAAATTTTATTTATTTTATGTATACAAATAATACTTTTATAAATATAAATTCAAGATTTTTTTTAAAAAAAAAAAAATTTGATAGTAGAGATAAGATTCTTAGAAGTAAACGAAAAAACTGATTATGATAAAACCCAATCCCACATGTCTGGGACTCACACCCTTCTTTCTTCCATTGGACCCCACTCATCATGCTCATTCAAACATTTTGACTTTCAGCGTTAACTTGAATTTTAAAATTTCAAATTGCTGATTGGCTTGATATTGTTACTACCATTTTTTGTCACTATCAATATCACTACCACTTTTTCATCATTTGATCAAAATCTCAATAAGAAAGAGAAATGATAAAGATATATGAGATTCTCATCTAACGGTGAAAAAGTGGCAGTGACAAAAAATGGTAGTGATAATATCCTATCCCTAAGAATATAGGTATTAACTATAAAAATATAGTACAACTGATTTTACTAAGAAATCAGTACTTTGAAATTTTGAATTTTAAGTGGTATTTTCTTACCTTTTTCCCTTAAAAATATACTCTAATTTTTAAATAATGCATTATTTATATGTATATATAATCTTCACAATTTAGATTGAATGGATTTTTAAAATGTGAATTTTACGTTAAACTTAATTTTAGACTAATTAAGTGTGATAGCCCTAAAAATATTTATAGATTATCTAGATAATAGATTATTAAAAAAATATTTATTTATGTTATTTAGATTTTTCTATTAATTATGAAAATTTTGTGATTTGTTGAGTGTTTTTTTAAGTTGAGGATGAGTAAATTTAGATAGTAGCAAAATTAAATTAATATCTGTTGTAGTGTGGCAACAAGTAAAACTTTATGGTCTGGTGATGGTATTGGAGTTCTTGGAAGGTGTTTAAGGTTAAGTGTTCGAAATCCTACTGTAATGGCTCAAGAAAATAAAAGAAATTAATTAATGAAATTATATGATTATAAGCTAATTATATATTTATTATTTACTGTAGTTGGGTGTCAAAATGAAACTTGTGGCCAGATGGTATTTGGGGTTGTCAAAGATCTTTTGGGTTTTGTGTTCAGTAGAAATTACCAAAATGATCCTAATTGTGAAAAAATAAAAGAGAATGAGAACTTCATATTTCTTTCAATGCATGAGTTCATCCGTGAGAGAGAGAACCTTCAAGATTGTTCAGAGACCCAAAAACCCCAACCGATCGTGCGACCCTATTCCTTCGTCCTTCTACCCTTCCTTGCCGTCGTTTTCCGTTCGCTGCCGTCCGTCAGTTTGACCGTCAGCATCTCGATTCAGTGCTCCAAATGGCAGAAGTTGTTCTTCCTCCTTGCTGACAGTGTGTCCGTGATTCTACAACGTCAATCTATTTCACTTTTCTCTGTTTTGGTGGTTTAAGAGTGAGTCGAGCTTCATCTCTTCTAATTTTTCTGATGCTGAACATTTTCCCTTGTTCTGGTTTGTGGTTGTTGTATCAATCGTCCCCTTTCATTCATGTTGTCGTCGGTGTGCTTGGAAATAAGGAGATTGCTTAGGGTCGCTAGGTTGCAACTTCCTCCTTGCTTGGTGCCGTTTATTCTTGCCCTTTGTTGTTGGGGTGTGTGCTTCAATCTTCTTGATTATTCATTCCTGAATCAGTCCCTGTATGTCATTCTTTCAACGTCTTTTTCTGAGTGGTAAGCTTGAATCCATTAAATTTATTTAGAGAAGAGTTGAAAATATTTGAATTTGATTTGGTTATTAATTTAATATGATTATGAGCCAAAACTTGTTAAGAAACCGAAATTAGGAGAGACTATGATTTAATACTGATTGTTTTTTTAGGGATTTATATAGTGCACATGAAGTGTTTGATTAAATGCTTTAGAAAGGAATTTTTGTAGAATTTTAGAAGTACGGTAAATTTATACAATGGTATTGGAAATGAACTTGATTTTGTAATAATATGAGGATGTTAAGACAAAGAATTATATATAATGTTTTAATAGATATAGACTTGTATGCATAAAGAAGCTAAATAATTCTTCCTTTCTTCTAAACTTGTTACGAAAAATAGAATCATGAATATATAAACTTGTGTATATGTGGGTTTATATGTGTGTGTTGGCTGTTAGAAATTTGGCGTTTAAATGCTATAAGAAGATAAGCAAGGTTCTTAAAGAGGAAAGGATAATAATTTAAAGCAAAATAGTGGTATTGAATGAAATATTGATAGATTTTATGTGAAACTACTTTGATGCCTTAGTGTTATGTGGTTGTTAAATGGTGAAGTATGATGATTGTTTATAAGTTAAAAGCTAAGGAATTTAATTTAGGAAACTTTGTGATTTTGCATGGATGCTTGAAGTTGTTTGGTTAGAAATATAACGTAATGAGATTATTTTATGATTTGATTTTTCCAATGCACATAAGGTGTTTATGAAATTCATGAAATTCTGTAGAAGAGGAATTTGGTTTAAATTAAGATCGTTTGGGTGTTAGGAGAAGGAGTGAGTAATTTGGGAACCGATAAGTTGGAGAAAGAGACATAGTATAAGCCTTGCAAGTGAATGAATAACGTCCTATTATAATTCTTATAAATGATATTTTACTACTTTTATGTTTTAATTTTTTTATAGCATTTCCTGATCATGATTTTTCCAATGAAAGTTTATTAGAATTATCTCATCAGCTTCTCATCGATATTGAATTGAGTAAATAAAAAGGATTCATATTTAACATTATTCGTCTTTTTTGAGCAAAAAAAAAAACATTATTCGTCTTTTTCAGTTTGTTTTGATGAATATTTATATACAAAATTTGAAAGCAAGTTAAATTTATTTCACAACTGATCAACCTTGTATGTCAGGGTTAAATTGAATATTTGTATATATGACTTTATAAAGTATTTGAACAATTTGAATCATGCATGGAGATGGTGAAAGGATTTTTCAAGTGAATAATATGTTGAATTGTGCTGAAAATAAATTATATTTATGATATAGATGTTGTGCATGCTTGAAAGTAGCATTTGAGATATTATTCATAGACCTTCATGATGGGATCCTTGATTGTGAATCGCTCACTACTACAAAAATGCTAAAAAAACGACCTAAATAAGACCCAATTAACGACCCTTTACTGAGGGACGTCTTGGAGGGGGTAGAGGAAAATTTTGAAATTGGCGACCTGATCTTAAATAAGGTCGCCTTATTAAGGCGACCTGATTTAAGATCAGGCCGCCTTATTAAGATTAATAAGGCGACCTGATTTAAGATAAGGTCGCCTTATTAAGGTTAATAAGGCGACCTGACTTTCAAATCAGGTCGCCTTTAAGGCGACCTGCTTAATATTGAGTTCGCCTTAAAGGTGACCTTATATTCAATCAGGTCGTCTTATTGTTTTCAATTAAGGCGACCAATACCAAGTTTTGGATCATATCGGTGTAGTAAAATGAAGTAAAATAATATAGTAAACTTGGAAAGACACAAACTATGAGATATCTACCAAGTTTTTTGCATCAGCCAGAAACCACCAAGCAACACAAGAATCACACTAACACAATACATAAACACAATATATATATAACACCAAACTTGCATATTTTGAATAGAATACGTCCCTCTACATTAACGATGGATTGCATCCAACTCATAACGTAATATCCGCACTCGGTGCTCCCGGTTGTTGATGGCACTATAAATCAAAGGCAAATTGTTAAAACGAATAAAGGCATATCTAAAGCTACTGTGTCAATGAAATAACTTGAATTGAAACTACTCACCGTCGGTTTAAACCACTTCGGTCCACCCTGCTCTTTTGCATTGATAAGCTCTCTATACGTCTTGAGGCCACTATCATTAAAATGGAAATTAATAGACATGTTAAACCATTCATTTAAAAGAAGAATCGATGATTCAGACAAAAATTTACTTACTCGCCAAACATGTTTTGATATCCTCGGTAGGATTGCCATCTACCGAATCGAACCAATAATGAGTTCTTGCGAGGACAAACAACACAGAGTGTCTAATGACCACTACAACATATACGTATTAATATTAAATTAAGATAAGAAAGCAATTTATTCACAAAAATCTTATAAGACAAAACAAAAGTACGCACCGTTCATGTATTGGCGCTAGATAACAAGACGATACTCCGTCGCCCATTGTTAGACCAACATAAATTGACCTCCTGGGTAATGTACTGCGAGCCGAAGCCGTGCATCCAGGACATAAGTATCCATACGAACTCACTCGCGGTGTGCCGGCGCATAATTCACAGCAGACACTATGAAATGAAATGATAAATGTTATTGAAAATATTAAAAAAAAAAGAGTACTAACATAATTAAAGGGTTAAACAAACTTACAGGATTGCAAGTTGAAGAAACTATATATCTAAACAATCCATCGTCAAAAACTCCCTCAAATCTTTCTTGTCAAATGTTATCTGATATGTCTTTTCTGCACCGACAATGCCCGGAGGCATTTGCAAGCTTATGAGGCCGATGTCCTTGTACAACTCTCGCAGCTGTGCTAAGTGAGCAATGAAAATCAATCGGGAAACAACTCACACTCAATCAGTAATGTATTTCCTACCATCGCAGTGTCGCCCACATCTCAATAAGATGATTCGGCCAAAGGATGAACCATGTGATGGCAGCGCCTAGTGTGGTAACCTCCTCATCATCAATCGGGACGGTTGTCTCTTCTTCCCCTCTCGCACACTCGTCACGATCCACGGACGTTGGTTTTCTGGAATTTGCTTGCCGTGGTGTTTGTCTTGTTCTGGGTAAACAAGACCATCGGCAACAATCCGCCGGTGTGGGTCATCCAAATATAGAGTGCAAGCTATACCTCCCTGTAGAGGATGAAAACTATCTTTGCTGCTGGGGATATTCGGGGATTCGTCGGTTGTATGTTGCTGTTGTACCATAGCTTGCATTTCACCCTGTAGTTGTGCCATAACATCTTTCATAATCTTTGCAGAACTCCATAGCCTCCATAGCCTCTTCAACTACATATCTCTCAACTATTGAGGCTTCCGGCCGATAAGGGTTTTTAGAATACCCTTTTAAGATCTTCATGTATCGCTCGAAAGGGTACATCCACCTTAGGTAAACTGGACCTGTAACATCCCATGTTTGAAATGCGGAATTTTTTTTTTTCAAACAAACAATCAGAGTAGAGCAATAGAGCGAAAGAGTAATTGGATTCTTAGCCAAAACATCAACCATTGTGTAACATTGTAATGATTACGGTAATCCTAAGGTTTAGAAAGGAAATAGTGTAATAACAAAATACGATAAGATAGAGATAGTCTTCACTGCACGCCTACTCCGGTACTTGCCTCTATCCACGAACCGTGGTTCTCCGACCTGAAGCTACGACCGAGATTCAATTCAACGCATTGAATCTCGGTATCAGCTAACCTCATACCCAAACAACACGATATATGGCCAACAGATATTCAAGAGCTAATACAACGGTATATCATAAGCATACTAGAGATGCATGATCATTATGCCGACAAAACATAAGCACAGAGCAATATGTAAAGCCCCATAAGGTAAATAACAACAACAGCTTGCACTATTCACCAGTGCCACGATAAAACTGTCTGTATAACGGTCTACGACATATCCTTGACATATATGCATTTAAGAAGCACAAGATTAGTGTTACAGTACGCGTCCGTACCTTCGTTGGCAACGTTAGGTACTACCGGCGGAAAACGTACTCTTACTAAAACGTGCAAAAGTCCTACAATGCACGTCGGGCGCGGGCAACGGCGAATCAGCGTTTCAGATATCCTATGAGAATAATGTCACTTCTATTAGTAATTTGACATTATAATCGGCATTTTAGGTAAAAATTACCATTTTGCCCCTATACCCCTACTTGGTGGAATTTCGCGGCGCTTCGCTACATAGGCTATTTTCTTCCCAAAATTTTGCCAGAACTTCGACGTCATCATGATTTTTGAAAATAAAGACTAAAATAGCCCTCCCATATGATATCCAATCATAAAAATAAAGACTACTCTAGCCTTACTAACTATTGAACTAAAGACTAAAAACTAAAGACCGAAAGACTTACCCGTTGAAGACTTCGGCGAACTTCCCCAAAGCTTCTCTCTCTACTTTCTCTCCCTAGAATTTCGAAATAGGCAAGAAGGAATGGTGTGAAGAAAAGTGAAGGAGGGGGGGGGTATTTATAAGAAAAGGTGTAGGATTTCGTAGTCGGATCAACTTTGTGAGAATCGATCTGGACCGTCCCAAAGCAACTTTTTCAAAAGCTTTTTCTTCTTCTTCCTTCTTTTTGGCCGACCTGCCCTCTTGCTGAGGTGGCACCAATTGGCCAATGGGAAGTGGCCATGTGGCCCTTCTAGAAGCCTACCGGATGAATTTCTCCGATCGGTACCCGATTCGCGTAATTTTGGAAAAATCTCAAAATTCTGGATTTACAACTTTGAAGACATGTTCTCACTTAGTAGAAATGTCCAAGTTAACCTTTATTTTGATTCCATATAGGCCTCCAACAGTCCAGTTGAAGTTTCCTCGAAAAACGTGTCCGATCGCTGTCCCTGGTTTCGAACGCATTTCGAAAATACCAACTTCTTCGTAAAAATTCACTCGATTCCAAATATGTCAAAATAAATTCAAACCCATTCCTAAATGTTGAGTTAGAATTTATTTTCCTCTTTTCAAAATTATGCCTATATGCATTTTTCCCTATTTTGTTTTATTAGGAAAATGCACAAACGGCCTCGGAATTAACTTCCGGAAAAGGTCACTTAAAGATAAAAACCCACTGATCAATATTTTACCTTGACCTTGGGATTCCTATTCCTAGATCTCTAGATAGGATCCGTTTCCTAATTTTAATATTACTATTCATACTTTTACTTTAATTTAATTATATTATTTTTTTAATGTGCAAGTTGCACAACTTGTTTCTATTTCATTTTCATTTTTTTCTTTTTTATTTTGACCTAATTTTCGGCTGGCCCTTATTTTATTTTAATAAATATTTATTTTTTAATTTATTTAATTATTTAATGATTTATTTAATTAATTTTTCCACAAATTTCACAAAATTACCTAATTGGTCCATTCTTGTATTGAGGCTTAAAAATACCTAAACTCAACTATTTTTCATAGAAATTTCCAATTAATTAGTAAATACATTTTTACTAATATTTCACTAATTTCCAATAATTTTTGAGCTTCACATAATTATTATCGAATTTCCTTTGCTTATGCTAAGTAATTAGCCCAATATTACTTGATTACTTCATTATCACTTGTTGATAATTTTCTTAATTACAAAGCCTCATTACCTTCATACTCTTGTGTTAACATTAGTATTTTCATACCTCTTGCATTATTCCATAATTACAAGGGTATTTTGGTCTTTACTTCTTTTGAGTATTTTCCAACAATTTCTCCAATTTCATAATTTATAAAATTACAATAATTAGAGATTATATACTCTCCTAACTCACTTGGTCATTTAACTGTCTTTTAGGATTTTTCCATAAATTTTCTAAGTTAATTACCCTTTCTAGGGGCATTTTGGTCATTTTGGCACTTTGGCCCTTAAACTCCCTAATTTCACGCAGAAATCCTACTTAGAAAATAGACTATGATCACACAAGTTTAGGGATCAAGATTTTTCTTATCAGAAATATCCAATTTTTATACATAATATTCCAGATAAAAATCCGGGTATTACATTTCTCCCCCCTTACACAAAATTTCGCCCTCGAAATTTAATCTATACTAACTAAACTTCGGGACATGAACTCTGGGTACTTCTCCTTCATGTCACTCTCGGTTTCCCAAGTCGCTTCTTCGGGTGACAAACCCTTCCGCACCACCTTCACAATCAAAATAGTCTTGTTTCGAGCCGCTTTCTTTGTGATCGATGATCTGCTCGCTCAACTATGAAGGTATTATCATGCCGTACTTCAACATCCTCGTATTCGATGACATGATCACGGTCCGGTTGGTACTTCTTCAATTGCGACACGTGGAAAACGTCGTGGAGATTACTCGTGTTCGGGGTAAAGCTATCTGGGGATAACTTTAGAAACACATGGTCGCCGACATAAAACGTCAGAGGTCTTCTCCTTTTGTCAGCGTAGCTCTTCTGTCTACTATGTGCCGCAAGGAGTCTCTTCTTGATCAACGCTATTTGTTCAGAGGTTTGCTCAAGCATATCCGGCACTTTCGGCGGGTGTCAAGCACTTGGCCACGTATTCTCGCTACATCTTTCTTCATTCCGGCCACCAAAGTTCGGACTTCATACTGCACATCTTGACCATGCCCGGATGTAGAGTGTACTTACTCTTATGAGCCTCATCCATTATCGTCCGCCTTAATTCATCAACAGCGTATGTAAACTCGTTGTTTATACCGACCAAACCACTACGTGATAGGTCATAGTCTTGGGTCTCACTCGAGTGATCTTCTCACGTATCTCTTTGCCCAATCATCTTGCTTTTGAGCTTTCTCCACTTCATCTCTCAGATCATACTCCCCTTGACTCGCAAGAAGTGTAGCAAGATAGGCATCAAGAAAGTGCACTCCATGCAGATTTGATTGGATAGATTCAGATCCTCGAAATCTTCCAAAGAAGCCGCTCTTGTATCATCATGTATGATACCCGCACCGCCTTCCTACTAAGAGCATCGAAGAACGACGTTTGCTTTACCCGGATGATACTTGATCTCCGTGGTGTAATCTTTAATCACTCCATCCAACTGCGTTGTCTCATGTTGAGTTCGTTGATCGAACAAGTATTTTAGACTCTTGTGGTCACAATACACTTCTACGGTTACACCGTAAAGGTAATGCCTCCATATCTTCAAAACGAACACGATAGCCGCCAGCTCTAGATCGTGTGTAGGATAGTTTAGCTCGTGAGGTTTCAGCTGACGAGAGGCATAGGCCACCACCCTGCCCTGCTGCATTAGGAAACATCTCAATCCTTGCCCACTGGCATCACTGTAGACAACATAGGTCTCATCTGGATCGGGGATAATCAATACCGGTGCTGTAGTCAACCTCTCCTCGGACTCAGAAGCTCCTCACAATCATCTCCCCATATAAAGGGTTGATTCTTCCTCGTAAGCTTTGTCAATGGTAGGGCAAGATGCGAGAAATCCCGTATAAATCTGCGGTAGTATCCCGCGTACCAAGAAAACTACGGATCTCCGTCACGCCTCTCGGCCGTTTCTACCCGTAATGCTTCTACTTTGCTTGGATCAACCGCAACTCCGCCGCTAGATATAACATGGCCCGAAATTTAACTTCCTAAGCAGCTCAAATTCGCATTTGCTCAGCCTAGCATATAGTTGCTTTTCCCTGAGTATGCTCAACACCTTTCGCAGATGTTCTTCGTGCTCTTCTTTGCTCTTAGAATATATCAAAATGTCGCCGATGAACACCACCACAAATTGGTCTAGGTGTTGTCGGAAGATACGGTTCATGTAATCCATGAATACCGCAGTGCATTTGTCAATCCGAAGGGCATCACAAGGAATTCATAATGCCCATATCTCTGGTTCTGAAAGCTGTCTTGGGAACATCGCCATCCTTAACTCGCAACTGATGGTATCCCGAACGCAAGTCAATTTTTGAAAAGACTGTGGAACTGCACAATTGATCCAAAAGATCATCAATCCGGGAAGTGGGTACTTATTTTTGATGGTTACTTTGTTGAGCGGCATCAAGTCAATATTGAACCCCACTTCTCGGATAGGAGGTAACTTGGTGAGATCCTCCGGAAATACATCAGAAAATTCATTCACCACAGGGATATCCTGGAGTGAAAGGTCAGCTTCTGCTTTGACTAAAAAGAATACCATGAAAGCATGACATCCTTACTTCACGCACCGATCAGCTTCTGTAGCGGAGAGAAAGTTCAGGCTCACTTCAACCTTGTCTCCGGCAAATGATATCTCCTTGCCACAGTCGATCATCGCACCGTTGGCCGTCAGCCAGTTCAGACCGAGTATGACGTCGATGCCGTGAAGAGGTAGACGGATAAGATCCACTTTAGAAACTCGTCCATCCACGCCACCAGACAATTCATACATGCATCGTGGTTAAAGACTTTACACCCAACGGTGTAGATACTACAAGATCAAATGGTAATCTACATGCATGCAATCCTAACCGACTTGCACAATCATAGGAAATAAACGAGTGACTAGCACCCGAGTCATACAATGCTTCAAGTAGATTTCCATTGAGATAGATGGTACCTTGAACCATCTCTCGGGACTTCTTGGCCTCTCGTGTTTGTCAATGCAAAGATTCGCCGCGCTTTGAGGTCTCGCCTCTACAGCCTTCTGGGCAATCCGGCCAATGTCCAGGCTTCGACACTTGAAGCAGACTTGTTTCCCATCGCAGCTTGGCTCTGGATGGTACTTCTTGCATTTGGGACACGTCTGGGATCCCGCTGCCCTGGGGTAATTTTGTTGCCCCTAGCTGGTAGTGGTCTCTTGTTTCACCTCGGTTGTTGTTCCAAGGTGCCTTCCTCTTCTGTGAGGAACCTCCGCGGCTGGATCCACCGCGACTTGCATTATTTCCGTCCCGACTTCTGGGATTTGCGCGTAGCTCCTTCAGTTGCGCTCCGTCGATCCGCAAGATCCTACGGCTTGGGCCATCTTAGAAAATTGATGAGATACCAACCTTGCCCTTATGTCGTACCTCAGCCCGTTCACCAATCGGTTCGCTTCCACGACTTTCGTTCACATTGCTCTTCGATACGAAGAGTATCGGACAAGTTGGTGAAACGTGCGAAGTAGTCGTCAAATGACTCTTCATTCCCTTGTGTATCGTCAGTAAATTCCTCCTCCTTAATTACCTGTATCGAGGGAGGAAAGTATTGTTCGTTGAATTGCTCCAAAAACATCTCCCACGTAACAGGCTTGGCGTGGTTAGGAAACGCTCTCCCACCATCCAGGGCACGCCTCTAACTTGTAAATAGCCAACTGTGCCTTCCGATTTCCCGGGCACTCGATAACTTCAAAAATCTTTTTTAGGCTTAGCAGCCAATCCTCACTAGTTCATTCTTTCCCGAAACCGGTGGCTTACCTTTTGCGAACTGGTTGACCCACCTCTCGGTGGTTCTCTTTTTGATTTCGCCTAGGTGGTGATTGGGATCTCTCAGACCCTTCAGGCTCTTCATTATTGTCGTTGTTATCATACTCTTCATATTCTTCTTCATCATTGTTGTTGTTATCTTCTTCATTTTCCTCATTGTTACGCTCTTCATCTTGTCTTTGTCTTTCCAGCCTTTCTGTCATTAATGCATCGATAAGAGCTCTTGCTCTTGCAAAGTTCGCTGCATCTCCCGTATGTCGTTTTGTTGGTTCAGAGTTGATTCTGCATGTTGGTCCTCTTGGTTTCGTCCAACTTCGTGTATTGCTCTATCTTGAGGTTGTTCGCCTCACAACGACCTCGGCCTCGCCCACGGCCTCGGCCTCTTGGTGCACCGGCACCTCTTAAGATTGCCATGTTTATCTCTTTCCTTTAATTAAATAATGAGATATATGTGTCGAAAATAACACATCACGTGGCATCAAAACCTATATATTTTTATATTAGATGTAATGCACATGCAAACGTATACTACATCATCCAAATTGGTTTATGACCAAAGGGTTAAAATCCTTCGCGTTTGAAATTCCTAACTTCATATCTAAGTACGCTCTTCTAATAGTATTGTTGCGTTGTTCCGCCATCCAATGCTTTGATCGTATAGTGCTTATCGTTCGTTCGTAGCTAGAACTTGTCTAGGATGTTAAGTTCAAAGAAAGATTCACTCTCGAATCGTCTTGACAAACTTAACACTGGAAATACTCACAGCTTGTCATCATCGGATGAATGATCCGATCTGACAGTTTCTCCGCTCTAAAGGCGTACTAGCCATTATCTCTCGTTCATCTTTACATATTTACACCAATGGTCGTATCGTACTCATTTTCAAAAATGTGCTCAAAGTTAAAAGGCTTAAGAACCTAACTCCGTTATCCAACAGTAATGGCCAGTAAGTGTCTACCATGGGGCCTCACCGGATTAGCAGTGACTTATGGCACACCCACGTAGACTAGCCTTGCCTTCGGCACCAAACTGTCCGTGGTAACATAGTTAAATACTTGCCAGAAAGTTTTGCTCTGATACCATAAAATGTAACATCCCATGTTTGAAATGCGGAATTTTTTTTTTTCAAACAAACAATCAGAGTAGAGCAATAGAGCGAAAGAGTAATTGGATTCTTAGCCAAAACATCAACCATTGTGTAACATTGTAATGATTACAGAATCCTAAGGTTTAGAAAGGAAATAGTGTAATAACAAAATACGATAAGATAGAGATAGTCTTCACCGCACGCCTACTCCGGTACTTGCCTCTATCCACGAACCGTGGTTCTCCCGACTGAAGCTACAATGAGATTCAATTCAACGCATTGAATCTCGTAATGGTTAACCTCATACCCAAACAACACAGTATATAGCCAACAGATATTCAAGAGCTAATACAACAGTATATCATAAGCATACTAGAGATGCATGATCATTATGCCGACAAAACATAAGCACAGAGCAATATGTAAAGCCCCATAAGGTAAATAACAAGAACAGCTTGCACTATTCACCAGTGCCACGATAATTAGTCGTGTCCTCAGCGCTAGGAAAACATAACGGCATTCCAAACATAACCCGTTTAAAACTGTCTGTATAACGGTCTACGACATATCCTTGACATATATGCATTTAAGAAGCACAAGATTAGTGTTACGATACGCGTCCGTACCTTCGTTGGCAACGTTAGGTACTACCGGCGGAAAACGTACTCTTACGGAAAAACGTGCAAAAGTCCTACAGCGGCACGTCGGGCAGCGTAACGGCAGCAGAATCAGCGTTTCAGATATCCTATGAGAATAATGTCACTTCTATTAGTAATTTGACATTATAACTGGCATTTTAGGTAAAAATTACCATTTTGCCCCTATACCCCTACTTGGAATTTCGCCAGCGCTTCCGCTACATAGGCTATTTTCTTCCCAAAATTTTGCCAGAACTTCGACGTCATCATGATTTTCGAAAATAAAGACTAAAATAGCCCTCCCATATGATATCCAATCATAAAAATAAAGACTACTCTAGGGGCATTTTGGTCATTTTGGCACTTTGGCCCTTAAACTCCCTAATTTCACGCAGAAATCCTACTTAGAAAATAGACTATGATCACACAAGTTTAGGGATCAAGATTTTGCTTATCAGAAATATCCAATTTTTATACATAATATTCCAGATAAAAATCCGGCTATTACAGGACCGCACAGTCTTACCTCCCTTACCAAGTGCACTATCAAGTGCACCATGATATCAAAAAAAGGCAGGAGGGAAATGCATCTCTAGTTGGGACAAAGTAATATAACCCTCATTCTCCAATTCATCCAACTTTTCAATGTCAATGACTTTGTTGCAGATAGCATTGAAGAAAATACTCAATCTTGTTATAGTGGATCGAACTTCATCTTTCATAATGCCTCTTATAGCTATTGGTAGTAGTTGTTGCATCAACACATGATAATCATGGGACTTCATTCCCACTAACTTCAAATCGTTCATTGAGACACACTTTCTCAAATTAGAAGAATATCCTTGTGGCACCTTAATGTCATATAGACATCCACACAAACTTTTCTTCTCCGCTTTTGATAGTGTATGAGTTGCTGGCTCCATGTATGCCCTCTTACCATCTTCCATTACTCGTGGATGTAACCTTTCTTATTCCCATGTCAACCAGATCTAGTCTCGCACTAATTCCATCCTTAGTCTTCCCGGTATGTGCAAAAGAGTACCGACAAGGCTATCACAAACGTTTTCTCCACATGCATCACATCAAGACTACGCCAATATGGAAGATCAAAGAAAATTGATCTCTTCTTCCATATATTCTTCTCACTCGCCTTCCTTTGCTGCTTACCCAATATGACATTGATATGTTTCACCCAAATATAAACGTCCTCTCCGGTTAATGCCTTTGGAGCCGTATTCTGCTCTGGTAAGCCGTTAAAACGCTTTCTTAACTTACGATATGGGTGGAACCGATGAAGAAACCTCCTGTGGCCGAGGTAGACCGTTTTTTTTCCATGCTTTAGTTGATGGAAGTTTGTGTCTGCTTCACATATTGGACATGTTTTATGCCCCTTCACACTGTACCCTGACAAATTTCCGTATGCAGGAAAGTCGTTTATCGTGGTAAAAATCATTGCACGCAACTTGAAGTGCTCCTTCTTATATGCATCAAACACATCTACGCCTTCCTCCCACAACTTCTTCAAATCCTCAACCAAAGGCGCCAAGTACACATCGATATTGTTTCCGGGTTGTTTTGGTCCAGAAATCATCATAGAAAGCTTCACATACTTGCGTTTCATACATAGCCAGAGAGGTAAGTTGTATATTACAAGGAGAACCGGCCATGCACTATGGGTGCTGCTAAGAGTTCGATACGGATTGAAGCCATCTGTGACAAAGCCCCATCAGAAGGTTTCTTGGCTCACTGCCAAATTGAGGGAACATTTCGTCTATTTTCTTCCATTGCGGAGAGTCAGCCGGGTGTCGAAGATATTTTCCATCGGATATTCTCTCATCAGAATGCCATCTCAACTTCTTCGCCGTTGCTTCACTAGTAAACAGACGCTTAAATCGTGGAATTATTGGAAGATACCACAATGCCTTCAAAGGTTGCCTTTTTGTTGTCTGCTCTCCAGAAACGCTAACTTTCTTCACTTTGTATCGTGAAGTTTTATACTTCGGACAATTACTGAGGCCTTCGTACTCGTTTTCTCGTACAATATGCGTCATTAGGGCAACTCTGTGTATCTTTTTATACTCCATACCCATTGTAGACAAGATTTTCTTGGCCTCATACATACGATTTGGAAGTACATTATCAACTGGCAACATATCACACAACAATTCAAGTAGCGACGTGAAACTGCTATCGGTCCACCCACAAGTTGCCTTTAAGTTGACCAAATGTAAGGTCGCAGTCAACCGTGTATACTTAGTACACCCAGGGAACAAAGGTGTCTCTGCATCACTCCGCACGCTTTCATATTCACCCGATTGTGCAAAAGATTCGCCTCAACATCATTAATCATTTTCTCCATTCCATCATCATCATCTACCTCAACTTCATTTGCATGGGATGCACCGGTACTTACTTCCTCACCATGCCATATCCACGTTGTGTATCGAAGGTGTATTCCATCACAAAGTAGGTGGTCCCTTATATCAAGAATAACCCTTCGACTCCCATTTAAACAATTAACACATGGACAATAATACATCCCATTTTTGTGGCCACATTCCTTCTAGCAAATTCAATAAACTCTTCCACCCCATTCTCATATTCTTCACTAGTTCTCAATGCATTCATCCAACTATGACCCATTTTATTACCACCTACGACATTTCCAACAACAGTCAAGTTCATGTCAATTTCAAGAACGACATGTTTTCTTTTAAGTAAATTTCGGCAGCATTTCCCCTTAAAAGTAAGACATCCCAAAATTTCAATAACAACCAATTTCAGCTTAATTCAACAAAACTTACAAACTAAAGAAATTCAGAACAATATCACAAAGAAATAATATCTCAAGATGGAGCTCCCAAAGGAAGCCCCCAAAAACAGAAGATCTGAAAGAAACCAACAGAGATTGCAGGAAACTTGAAGATAAATGACAGTCAAATTGTTCTTTTGCACTAGAATGGTCAAACAATTTTGAAATGATGCATGAAAGAAAGAAAAATCAGACCACAATAAACACCAGGAAGAACAACAATGTAGAAATCAATATAATCTGACCTTTTAAATTGAATCAAAATCCAGTGAAACAAAAGAAGTAATTCAAACAGTCGTTTTGCGTGAAATAGTTATGCAATGAACCATCTAGTAACTCCACCAACTGCAATATAGAAACATGATATTTTGTGAGGCATGATGATTATATTTAGAAGTTGATTTTTTCTTTAACAACTCAGGAATCTTAGTAAACTAGCTGAACAACAAATCATGCGAAAGCTAGTAGCACAACCTAGGTTTTGATTCTGCTTATGATTCTGTTTTTGCATAAAAGTATAACACCAATGATTTCTCCTTCCTGCTGCTCATATTGTAGGTATCTCTATTTCTCTCCGTTTCTAGTTAATTATACGGTAGCAATCAGAGTCACATACTTCTGTTTGAATTACAAGCATATATATATATATAAACTAGTGTTTGTTTAAACAGCTTAATTTAGATGGTTGGAGAAGAATGAATGGGAGTTAAAAAGATCAGTATGATATCACTCTTTACCTAAGAAAAAACCAATAGTCTTCAATCATGATTAATTTTTCTTTGATCACAGTAAGTGTATAGCAAGCGAAAGGACTAGCACGGCTGAGGAAAAGGAGAAGAGTTTGTTCATGAAGGGAAGAAAAGTGTGCTGGACTCTCCCTTGAACAAGTCTTTGGCGAAAAATCTGAGGGCTGGAATATAATATAATGCAGTCTAACAAATAACATGAGCGCTCATATGTGTTGAATAAACAAACCTGAAGGAAGGAAGCTTGATGACGAGGTGATGCTCGCCGGCACGCACACAGAGACGCCGCAAGAGAGGTGACTATGGAGATGGCTGGAGTGGAGGTCGACAGGAAGAACGAATCTGAGGTGGAGTGGAGTTGGAAGCCCACAGTCGATTTGCGAGGCACAGTGGAGGTGGCGACGGAGGCGGCGAAAAGGGTTTGACAGGGCTGGATTTGGGGAAGGAGGCACGGAGATGTGAAATGAAGGGTTTATCGCGCGAGTGAATTTGTGTTTTAAAATGATAATTGGCGACCTGATTAACAAAATCGTCGCCAATTTAGTGAAAATTGGCGACCTGATGTTTAAATCAGGTCGCCATTATTTGCAAAATTGGAGACCTGATTAAACATTAGGTCGCCATTTTTCCAATATTGGCGACCTGAATTTCAATTCAGGTCGCCAGTTTTTAAAAAAATTTAAAAAAAAAAAACTCACCCAGGCGCCAAACAAATAAATTTTATTCCAAAAAAAATCCCTTGGCGCCATACAAAAATTTTATCAGAATATTGGCGACCTGAAATCTGAATCAGGTCGCCTTAATGACTTTATATGATGATTTTCATGGCGCCAGACATAAAATTCTCGCGCGAAACTACTTAAAGCGTCCTTAAATAATATTAGAACGCCAAAAACAAATTTTACAAGTCCTAATTTATTTTTTAGGTCGTTGAAGGCTAATTTTCCTTCCATATATTTAAATAATGCCACTGACTTCATTTTTTACTACCTATTTTTAAATAAGGACGTTTTTTTGGGTAGTAATATCAAATTTTTGTAGTAGTGGCTCCTCATGAGATTTCATTATTATAAGCTCTTTTCATTTATAAAGTTAAAGTAATCCCTCACATGTTTTAAAATTTTTTTGAGATGATTGAATACAAAACAATGGTTACTAACAGTAGTACTGTTAGTCCTTGGTGCACCATGGTTAACCTTGAGCTCACTTGATATTCGCGAGATTCGTTCTCACACTTGTCATTCGTGGGTCTTAAACCTGTGCTTGTTTCGTGGCTTCGAGCTGCGCTTGATTAGTTACCCTTATGGACTGTGTGTCCACGCTTGTTTTCGTGGCTTTGAGCCATGCTTGGTTAATTTCCCTCGTGGATTGTGTGTCCATGCTTGTTATTCTGTTCTGTTGAGGTCCTACGGAAAGATGATATTTTTAGGCTCATAATTGCAAAGGAACTAGCTATTTCATAGTTAAGAGTAGTAAAGTTCTATTATTATTTGAGTTTGTATTTTATCATTCGTAAAAGGGATTAAAGTTTAGGTTTTTATTTTTATTTATTATTATCATTATTATTTAATTTTAAACTAAGATGGGAATGGTATGAAGAATTTGTATTGAATGAGAAAATAGAAAATTTTATGCAAAGCTATAATTGATGGATTTATTTGGATATTAGGAGGAGAAGAAGTGAATAACTTGGTACCGGATAAGTTGGTGAAAGAGGTATAAATATAAGTATTACAGGTGAGTGAATAGCGTCCCACTATAATTTTTATAAATGATATTCTTAACTAGTTGTCGTACTTTTTGTTAAATACCATATTTAAAAGTATGAGTTTGTAAAGGAAAGTTTATAATATTTGTTTCATTTTCTTAGTGATATTATATGAGCAAAGATTGATGATTTTACTTGTTATTAATTAGTTTTCTACAATTGCTTCATGTTGTAATTCATGATTATGCACTTATACGGTAAGGAAACTTTTAATATATATTTCATAAATTTTCATATTGAAATGATCTTGCATTTTAGAATATTCATATGCCAAAATCTATTATTTCAAAAGGACTTTGTTGGCATATTGAATTTGAAGGAAAGCTGGAGATATTGTCAATGAGAAATAGACACAGTTCTAGAAATAGTGGCATTAATATGGCTATGGTCAGGAAGCTTAATGGGAATGGAGTAATAGAATGATACTCTGAAAAATAATCCAGGGAATGACAGACAAGATCAGTGGCTCTAGTATCAATTATCTAGGATTTCTTAGGAGAAAATGTAAAGAAAGGAGCATAGGTACCTGGAGATTGATGTGTGGATGAAAACTGATGAATAGATGGGACAGAGGCAGACTGAAGGGAGGTAATAGAGGTAGTTTGAACTAGAGCAAGAAGGGGTTGATATTGCTCCTGCGTGAATTGGGGAGAAGGTGTTGGCAAAATACCATCAGATGTCTTTTGTTGCTCCAGAACAGAAGTATTCACTGAATCTTGATTCTGAATGTGATGAACCGATGGAGAAGATTGGTTCCTAAACTTGAAACCAGGGGGAAATTCATGCTTCCGGTAGCAAGTCTCAACTGTATGACGAGGCCTATTGCATAGGTACAAAGCTTCTCAGTAGCAGAGCTATTAGAGCCTCTGCCACCAGGACTAGAGCCACGACCAGATGAAAAACCAGGAGAAGGAGCAGAACCTGATGAAGCAGGTTTCATTGGACCTTTATTGAACAAAACAACAGGCTCTACGCCTATAGCAGGGGTCATTTCACGTTCTTGTTGTAGAAGCATGGAGAATACACGATTAATAGATGGAAGAGGGTCTAACAACATAATTTGTGACTTAACAGAAGCAAATCTTTCATTCAAGCCTTTTAGAAATTGCAGTGTATAGTCATTATCACGGTATTTCTCACAAGAACAAGAGAAATTACAAGGACAGCGAGAAATTGGACGAAGAATCATATACTCATCCCAAAAAATCTTGAGTCGGGTATAATAGTCACTCACCGATAATGCTCCTTGCCGGAAGAAAAAATCTCGTCCTGGAGCTCAGCAACTCTGAATATGTCACTGACAGCAAATCGATCCCATAGGTCAATCCAAATGTCACTCGCCTTGTCCAACCAGAGGATGCTCTGAGCAATTGTTGGAGAAATGGCCCTCAACAACCAAGAACAGACCATGGTGTTGCACTGTAGCCAGGCGGAGTAGGTCGAATTCGACGGTGCCGGCTCTTGAACGGAACCATCGACGAAGACCAATTTGTTCTTGGATTGCAACGCCACTCGCATAACTCTTGACCATGTGTGGTAATTCGGTCCAGTAAGCACCTGACTGACGAGAATCAACGCCTGATTCTCGTTAGGATGAAGATAGTAGGGACTCGACAAATTAGGGCTCGAATTTGTCGAGGTTGCAGTAACGGAATCACCAGATGAAGATTTTTCCATGGTGATTCGGCTTTGATACCATGAACTTCAGATGCGAAATTGATCTAAGGTTTCAAGATGAACCTGAGATCATTGAGCATCAAAGGAGAAGGAAGGGAAAGGGGAAAGTGAAAGCAGAGAGTAAATATGAAACTGAGAAAAATATTATTCAATGTAATGTATTATGTACAGTGCTATTGTCCTTATATCAGAATCAATATACATGTGTGGACCCAAAATAATCTGTTACAACTGAAAGCTAACTAAGTTACAAGCTAACTAAGTTACAAAACAATTAATACAATTAATAAATGAAAATATCATTTATCTAACCATTATCTTTATCTATACATTCTGTCATTTTAATTTTAAGAAATGTCTATATGAGTTTTTAAAATAGAGAGAAGTTTTGTGTAATTAAGACGAAACAAAGGGATGGTTAGAGTATTTTACTCTATAATTAATGTTCTTTTGATGCTTTTAAAAGGAAAAGATAGAGTTATAAGGATATTACCATAATGATTAATAGTAAAACTAAGGGCAAAAGTGTAATTTCACGCGAATTTGCATATCCCTCATAGGTCCTTGGTACCTCTCAGTCTTTTTACAAATTCGACAGACTTCTGGGGGTTTTACAAATTCAAATGGTATTTATTTGAAATTTTCCCAAATACATTTTAGCCAATAATTTTTATATTTTAAAAGATTCAAATTTAGTCATTAAACGTTATCTGCTATTTTGATAACTATTAATTGATTAATAATTTTATTAATTAATTTAATTGTTTAATTATCAATATATTTGTCACTTTTATTATTATAAATTACACCTATTCAAAATATTAATTTATAATTAAATATATCAATAATTTTTTTTGCCCATATCAAAGATTTAAAGATTCGCTATCATCTTTCATATTTAAAAAAATTTAAATTTAACTTAAATAGATCAAATTAAATCCATTATCTGATAATCTACTTGATCATTATCTTATCAAATAAAGATATTGAACATATTCAAAACGGATCATTTTCTTGTTTATATATATTTCACACCCATCATTCTACTTTTGAATAGGTATAAAATATTTTGGCCTAAAATCTATTCATATTCTATCTTATTTTGTAGGAAATATTAGCAAAATTAGAAGAATATATATATATATATATATATATATATATATATATATATATATATATATATATATATATATATATATATATATAATAACATAAGAGAAAAGAAGCAGATAAAGGAATTTAGAAGAATATGCAATCTTTGTAAAAAAAAAAGAAGAAGCCAAAACGTGGACCCCACGCAAGGAAAAAAAGAGAAGTTGTGATCTTCGCACAATAATATACTCCTAATATATCTCCTTGAATAAAAAAAAAAAAAGAGATTGAGATTGAGATGGAGCCCACATGCATACCCGACCCAAGCCTTATATTTACCATGCAATAGAGAGAGAGCGGGGATATTCAGAACACGAGACCAGAACGGCAGAAAAAAAAAGTCCTAGAAAAAGAGCAACACGCACGAACAGGGGAGGGAACAAGAACGGACCAGGGAGTGATTTCGACACACTCACTGCCCTGTCCCCTGCGTTAAGAAAAGCCACACATTAGCGTCGTTCCTTTTCAAAACTCATTAGCCATGGATATGGCACATGATATTATGCTTGAGATCTTCTCATGGTTACCTGCAAAATCTCTCTACAAGTTCAAATGCGTAAACAAATTCTGCAACACTATATCTTCACCGGAAAACTCTTATTTCAACCAGAAACAATCCCAGAATGCCTTACTAAGGGATGACTCTTGTTTCTTTCTACAAGAGAGATGTGGTGGAAAAATTGAGTTCCATCACCTATCCTCAGAGAATACAACCTCTGGTGCATCTCATGGTTTCTTCCAACTTCTGGAACACTACCACCCAGGTTGGAGAATTATTGCTTCAAGCAAGGGCTTGATTTTTGGTCTTAGCAATACAGAATTGTTCATCTGCAACCCAGTTACACAATCATGGCTTCCCATTCCAACTCCATATTATATGAAAAAATACAAAGATCATAGAGTTGTCTTAGATTTTAACGTGGAAGACTCAAAAGATTTCATGTTATTTCTGTTTGAGGTTCAGGGTGAGTGGGCTTCTCCATATCTTCATTTGAAATTCTACTGTAAAGGAGAGAATGTGGAAGTCAGTTGAAGCAAGCTTCGTCTATGGTGGAAGAAATTTGAGATTTGACATACATGTTTATTATAGAAAAGCTCTTCATTTTATGTCAGATTGTTCTCCTTATTTCAGCAAGGGAAGTCCTTATTTCAGGCCATATATAATGGCTTATACTATTGAAGATGAAAGCTCAAGGATGATTAGAGTCCCTAAAGAAGCTAGAAGTGACATGACGTGCAAAATGGAAATTTATAAATGGGGGAAACCAACAAGTTCAGATGAATCAATTTGTTTGGTGAGATTAAGGAAGAATGTTTTTACCATATGGGTTTTATCTGATTACGAGATTGGTAAGTGGAGAAGGGTTTTAAAGATAAGGGTGAAGGCCATGGGTGTGAAAGAAGAAGATCATGTTCATGTAACAACATTCACTGTTATGAATGGGGATAGGTTGATTTTTGCCACAGAGATGAAGATCTATGGATATGGTTTGAGGTAAAAAAAAATTATGAAGTTTGAAGAGATTTGTGATCATGGATTTGGACGTGATGTGACGAACTTTACTGCTTATTCAGATACACTTCATCCTTGTGGTCATACTGCTGTGACCTTGCCATTAATACAACAACATTGATCCTCGTTTCATCAATGTCATGTTATTTGTTTTTATTTGATTGTAGTTTAAACTTTAAATTGAAAAAATAGTATCATCTCATCTCTTATGTTTTATTTTCCGTTTATTTTATTCTTCTTGCCGCTGCTATTAATATTATTGACTATTGAAGCTTCGAATACAACAATCAGATGCATTCAGGGAATAATCGCATCAATAATGATGCTTACAAAGCATTTCACGGCATAAGAAAGGTTCTTGGGCACCAAACAACTTAACCTCATGCTTATTCCCAAGGACAAAAAGCTTAACGTACTCATTTAATGCAATGATGATGAATTCTGTCAAACTCCAATAATAAAACCATGATTTCATTATTCTGTGAATTGGGGAGCAAGTAAACAAAAAGAATCACTCGTTTCAGATTTACTTTCCCTATTCTTCAATAGATATGGGCCTCAAATTTCCTCTGGGAACAAAGAAAGGAATATAACTGAATGTAACATCGTAATTCACAAAGCGACAGGACACATCCTGGATGAATTTTCCAGCCAAAGTCCAAGACTTGTAAACATTGACAGTCTTTATCATCACCTCTTCAAGATTGGACAGCCAGCTTTTGAAGATGCTTAAAGGAGACTTGAAGGCTCACATCATCAGTGAAGATCACATCCGAACCAGCAGCCATCTCGTGTGCATTGTTGTATGTAGCCGAGGGGTTCAGCTTTGCTAATAAAAATTTAGCCTGTTCCACATCCAAAACCCCCAATAAGGCTCTTGTAAACCAATCAGAATGGACCAATAATATAACAACAATCAAGGAGATGAAAATTGAAACCGGTTCTGGTTCAAATACTGACCTGGGAACCATGTTGATCACAAACCAGAACAGGAAAACGATCTCTAATGATGATTTGAGCATCATCACGTGGAGCTTGTTATAGTTGTGCAAATACCTGCAATGAATTTCAAAACTATTAGGGAAGAAGAAAAGAGCAAAGGCAAATGAGACCCCAGAACCTAAGTACATAACTATAAGATAAAGCTCTGATCAGAACCCCAATTTCCGTAAGCTAATAAAGCTTTCAATTTGAATACTCCGTTTGGTCTTTATTATAAAATAAATATAATACAATCTCTCTGAAATTCTAAAATTACCATCTATCCCGCGAATCCCAAGGGAAATAAATTACTATTTGTCAATAAAAACAAAAATACAAAAGCACTTCCCACTTCCTTCTTCCCTTCCAATAGTTCTGAGCTTACTGTGTCTGTCTTCAATTAATTTTCAGTAAGAACCCAGTGAGATTACCATGGAATCTGCCCTGATTTAAGTCTGTCTCCACAAAGTCTAAAACTGTGAAAACTGAGACTTAAGAACTTATCATGAATCCCCAAATGCCCAACCATTTGCTAAGAAATTATCCTTTCCTATCACCGCTTATTCTTATAACTAGAGCTTAATTAATAATCCTAAACCCTACTTGTATAGATGAACAAAAAATGGTCATGACAAGAAATAGTTGTAGGAATCAACCAAATGATTCGGGGGAAGGGGGGTTTACCGAGCCTGGCCCTTCGGCACGGACCCCCAACCAAAGTTATGATTCTTACCCCAGTACCTGGAACGCAAGCACCAAGCAGTCCTGCTGCCACGCTTAAAGCCACTCCAGTGCACCGAGCTGGACGACTGCCTGGTGGAACAGGCCATTGATCGGTTTGCAATTCATCCAGTAGCTGGAAATCACAACATTGCAACCTACTTGTCAAGAATCAATGCCAGAGGCATCCATAAGGAAAAATTGTGGAACAAACCCACCAAATTAAGAGTGTATTCACAATCAGATGCAGGCAGTAAAAACCGCGTTACACCTGAAGGGGAGAATCCATCCTTCAACCCCGCTTGATATGCGCCGGCCTCTCTCCTCCCAGAACCACCCAGACCCAGTTGCTCAAAAATTTCTTCTTTCGCAATCTCCTTACTACCCCGGAAAACATAAACCTTGGACATGTCCGATTAACCTAATTCATGAACTTGAACCTGGGTACCAAAAGAAATGAAGCCCACGAGAGCATCGTCAGGTAGCAGACCGATCGCCTGTCTAAGTGCGGATTTCACAAACTCCATCTCCTCCTCGATCATGCATGTATCAAGCAAAAAGAGAAAAATAGGGGAAGGCTGCAACTGTTGGGCTGGATCGAGATTGGGGTTCCCGAATGAATTGGAGTTGAGGATAGAGGAAGCACATATTCAACAGTGGTGTACTGGGGATAGAGCTCCCCGGGGACATTGGTCTCTGAGATCGCATTATAATGAGGTGGGAAATGATTGCGTTGATAGCAAAAGGGGCAGATCCAGATCTTAGCAATGAAATCAACGCGAGAAAAGGGACTGAGAATGGACGAGCAGGTCTTGCAGCGGAGAAGAGCACAAGAGATTGAGTTTAAGGACTGGAGGTAATATTTAAGAATGGTGACTTAAATGTGGACCCAATTAGAAAAGGTATTAAATTAATAGTTCGGCTGAAAGAATTTTTATATTTTATAGATTTAAATTTAGTCAGTTTTACTCGAATTTAAATCTTATTTGTGATTTTGATAACTATTAATTGATTAATCATTTTATTATACATTTATTAATTAATTTAATTGTTTAATTAACAATATATTTGTCACGCTTATTAAATAAATTACACGTGTTTTCAAAAAAGTAGTCTATACTTTATAATTTGCTATACCAATAAAATATATGGATTTAAGGATAATGAGTATGCAATTTAGATTATTAAACTAAAATCTTTTATATTTAGATTATTAAAATAATTCTTTTTAATACAATCAAGGTTTTGATATTGACTGTTTCATTAAGTTCTTAATATTTTTTTAATTTACACATATTTTAAAGGTAAAAGTATTTCTCCATTGATCCGTAAAACTACGTCGTTTTGAATTAATGTAGGATGTGTTTGTAATTTTAGGTGAATTAATGAATGATGTAAAATTACGGAAACACCCTTCATTAATCCACTTAGTTTTGGAGGTCACCGGAGATAACTTATTTCCAGTGACTGGAGAAATCATTTACCCTATTTTAAATTTAATACACTTTATAAAGTTAAGAGATAAAAAATATATATCATGTAAGCTTAAATGATTAAAAGTATACTTTAGCCCAGAATTTTTATATTTTAAAAGGTTCAAATTTAGTCATTAAATGTTATCTTCGATTTTGATAACTATTAATTGATTAATAATTTTATTAATTAGTTTAATTGTTTAATTATCAATATATTTGTCACTTTTATTATTATAAATTACACCTATTCAAAAGATTAATTTATAATTAAATATATCAATAAATTTTTTGTCCAACTATATCAATAATTTAAAGATTCGTTTTCATCATTCATATTTAAAAAATTTAAATTTAACTTAAATAGATGAAATTAAATCCATTATCTGATCATCTACCGGATAATTATCTGATCAAATAAAGGTATTGGACATATTTGAACTGATCATTTATATATATATTTTAAGGGATAAGATATTGTCACTACCAAGTATCAATATTACTATCACTTTTTCACTGTTAGATCATAATCTCATCTACATTTATCATTTCTATCTCCTATTGAGATTCTGATCTAACGGTGGAAAGTTGGTAGTAATAATATCCTATTTCATATTTCAAACCTATTATTCTACTTTTTTGAATAGGTATAAAATATTTAGACCTAAAATCTGTTCATATCTTATTTTATTTTGTAGAAAATATTAGCAGAATTAGAAGTGTATATATATATATATATATATAGAGAGAGAGAGGAGAATATACCATCAGCCAAAACGTGGACCCCACTCAAGAAAAAAGAGAAAATCAATTGTTATAAGTGGAGGAGACTGGCCCAATAATATATCTCTTTTTTGATAAAATATAATATATATCTTTTTTTTTTGGATAACGATATTTTTTTTGATATATCTGTTTGAATACAATAAAGAAAAGAGATTTAGATAGAGATAGAGGCCCACACGCACACACGACCCAAGCCTTATATTTATTATGCAAGGGAGAGAGAGCGGGAATATTCAGAACACGAGACCTGAACGGTAGAAAAAAGAAGTCTGAGAAACAGCGCACCACGCACGAACAGTGGAGAGAACAAGAACGGACCTGGGAGCGATTTCGACACACTCACTACCCTGTCCCTGCGTCAAGAAAAGCCACACATTAGCGTCGTTCCTTTTCAAAACTCATTTCCATGGATATGGCACATGATATTATGCTTGAGATCTTCTCATGGTTACCTGCAAAATCTCTCTACAAGTTTAAATGCGTAAACAAATTCTGCAACACTATATCTTCACCGGAGAACTCTTATTTCAACCTAAAGCAATCTCAGAATGCCTTATTAAGGGATGACTCTTGTTTCTTTCTACAACCAAACTGGATGCAGAGACATGCTGGAAAAATTGAGTTCTATCACCTATCCTCAAAGAACACAACCTCTGGTGCATCTCATGGTTTCTTCCAATTTCTGGAACACTACCGACCAGCTTGCAGAATTATTGCTTCAAGCAAGGGCTTGATTCTTGGTCGTAGCGATACTGAGTTGTTCATCTGCAACCCAGTTACACAATCATGGCTTCCCATTCCAACACCAGATTATATGGAAAAATACCCAGATGCTGATCTTAGAGTTGTCTTAGATTTTAACATGGAAGACTCAAAAGATTTCATGTTATTTTTGTGTGAGGTTCAAGGTGAGTGGGGTTCTTCATATCTTCATTTGAAATTCTACTCTGTAAAGGAGAGAATGTGGAAGTCAGTTGAAGCAAGCTTCGTCTATGGTGGAAGAAATTTGAGATTTGACATACATGTTTATTATAGAAAAGCTCTTCACTTTATATCAGATTGTTCTCCTTATTTTAGCAAGAAGAGTCCTTATTTCAGGGCATATATAATGGCTTATACTATTGAAGATGGAAGCTCAAGGATGATTAGAATCCCTAAAGAAGCTAGAAGTGGCTCTCATGACTCTACGTGCCAAATGGGAATTTATAAATGGGGGAAACCAATAAGTTCAGATGAGTCAATTTGTTTGGTGAGATTAAGGAAGAATGTTTTTACCATCTGGGTTTTAGCTGATTACGAGATTGGCAAGTGGAGAAGGGTTTTAAAGATAAGGGTGAAGACCATGGGTGTGAAAGAAGAAGATCATGTTCATATAACAGGATTTGTTGTTATGAATGGGGATAGGTTGGTTTTCGCCACGGAGATGAAGATCTATGGATATGGTTTGAGGCAAAAAAATTTTATGAAGCTTGAAGAGATTTGTGAACATGGATTTGGACGTAATGCGACGATCTTTACTGGTTATTCAGATACACTTCATCCTTGTGGTCATACTGCTGTGACCTTGCCATTAATGCAACAACATTGATCCCTGTTTCATTAATGTCATGTTATTTGTTTTTGTTTGATTGTAGTTTAAACTTTAAACTGAAAAGATAATATCATCTCATCTCTTATGTTTTATTTTCCGTTTGTTTTATTCTTCTCACGGCTGCTATTAATATTAACTGAGAATCCTTACTCTATATTTATTAATTTTAAATATTTTTAAGACTGAAAATGTTCAAGAAAATGACGAACAATGACTCCAATATAGACATTAACATAACATCATATTTCAACTTTATAAGATCATCGTCATCGTCACTATCATCAATAAGAGAACCCTTAAGAATATAATAATGAAAGGAACATAGGAGCTTGTCGTTAGGTATTTAATCAAATAGAATCGTTTAGTTCCTATAAATCCTATCCCTAAAATACCCCTAGGGGACAGGACACACGGAGCCTTCAATGAGTGTGATGATAATTATAGTATGCAAATTCATTGATTTTATAATAATTATTATCGTGATTTTTTCTAATTTTTCATGTCAAAAAATTAAAAGTGCTGCATAAAATGGAATTACTTGCAACGAAAGCAAGAGAAGAAAACTTTTTTTTTTTGGATACAACGGAAATAGAACTTGCAGGAACTTTGCTCGATTTTGACTTGACACTTGATAGCATGGTTTCTTTGACCCCAAGTAATTATTAAAAAGGGTTATATAAATTTCAGCGATATTTCAAGCAAAGCTTTCATAAATATGACAACAAAGCATTTCACGGCATAAGAAAGTTTCTTGGGCACCAAACAACTTAACCTCGTGCTTATTCCCAAGGACAAAAAGCTTAACGTACTCATTTAATGCAATGATGATGAATTCTGTCAAACTCCAATAATAAGACCATGATTTCATTATTCTGTGAATTGGGGAGCAAGTAAACAAAAAGAATCACACGTTTCAGATTTACTTTCCCTATTCTTCAATTGGTATGGGCCTCAAATTTCCTCTGGGAACCAAGAAAGGAATGTAACTGAATGTAACATCGTAATTCACAAAGCGACAGGACACATCCTGGATGAATTTTCCAGCCAAAGTCCAAGACTAGTAAACATTGTCAGTCTTTATCATCACCTCTTCAAGATTGGACAGCCAGCTTTTGAAGATGCTCAAAGAAGACTTGAAGGCTCACATCATCAGTGAAGATCACATCCGAACCAGCAGCCATCTCGTGTGCACTGTTGTATGTAGCCGAGAGGTTCAACTTTGCTAATAAAAATTTAGCCTGTTCCACAACCAAAACCCCCCAATAAGGCTCTTGTAAACCAATCAGAATGGACCAATAATATAACAACAATCAAGGAGATGAAAATTGAAACCGGTTCTGGTTCAAATACTGACCTGGGAACCATGTTGATCACAAACTACCAATCTAGGAACAGGAAAACGATCTCTAATGATGATTTGAGCATCATCACGTGGAGCTTGTAATAGTTGTGCAAATGCCTGCAATGACTTTCAAAACTATTAGGGAAGAAGAAAAAGAGCAAAGGGAAACGAGTTTTACATTATACTCAAGTTTTAGATTAAGAATGTGACTCAATATATAATACTACTCCCTTTTGAGAGAGAGAGGGATAGTAGTTTTTTGATATTGTACTTTTAATCAAAAATCATATTAAATTGGTAAAAAAAAAAAAAGACAATATGTTTTTCAATTTTCATAAAGCAAATTATACATTCTCCCGTGAATCATGATACAGCTGTCTATCTCATCATCCTATATGGTTAATTATAAAGTGTTATAAATAATGTTGTACTATAATTTAAAAAAAAAAAATCGATTTGTTTAATTGCAGATTAATAATTTTGAAATCTTTATTTTCTTATTCCGGTTTGACCCCGGGTTATTATCGGTTTGGCTCCGGTCTGACCCACAGACCCTTAATCCAGTACTTCGACCGGTTCAATGACCGGTCTAGTTTTAATAACCTTGCTTTTATTTTGCATCTTTTCATTATTAAAATATTGTGATTTCACTCCTCCAATTTTTTTAAATTCAACTCATAAATTTTTTTCCTCCCCTCCCTTTCTTTCCAAATCCTTCATACCAAACACACCCTCAAAGATTTACTTTATACACTAAATGAAATACGTGAATTTATAGAATCTTGGGAATATGTTTTGCAACTTTGCATGCTTTCAAGCTGAAGTCTAAAAGATGGGTAAACCATGTCAAGGAGATTACCTACGTCATGAAGCTGAATGTGTATTTGAAAGTCTACTCATATTTTTCAGCGGTCAGGTGACTCCGATAAAATGTATTGTTAATTACTTAGACACTCTAGCTATGTTCTCAAAGGAATGAAGTTAAGGTGTTTGCCATGCTCTTAACTATCATATGTTTTGTAATTTCTCTTCAACGTCATGAACTATTATCACCAAAGACAAATTTTTTGTCCAACCAATGCTTCTGGTCTCTTCTTTGCTTCAGTAATTTTATATTAAATGAAGCCAAGGGAAAAAGTAAAAAATCCTAAAAAGAAACTAGCTATATGGGAAGGGAGCAAGAGGCTCCACAGTTTCAATTTTCAAAGCAACATATTCTAAATGACGATTATGCCATTATGGTATATTTGAAAGGAAATACTCACTTCGATCCTTAATATAAAATATATTTAGGGCATTGATTTTGGTTCTAAATATAAGACAATGTTTTCATGTTTGTCAAATTATTTCGCATTTTCCCCTATTGATGCTCTTTCAACAATAATCAAGAAGGAGAGGGAATGGAAGAATTAGGAAATGTGACTAGGGTGTTTTAAAAAATATATATTATATTAATTAACTTAACCAACTTTCTTAATCTAATTAAATTATGTAAATATGTCTTATATTAAGGACTGGATGAGTTTTAACATACTGAATGTACAATTCAAGTATGAAAAGGGATTACCCTAAGATGAGCCAAATCAAGCCTCATCACCATCATTTCTAGCAATATGAGCTTCTTGAACTGGCAAGTATCCACTGCCATCAGGGCCAACAACCTTAAACCTACTCAAGAACAAATCATGTCATGCAAGAGGTGTATTAATGAACCGCCTAAAAAATAAAGGTCAATGTAATGAAATGGTCTAGTAAACCTCAACAAGAGATAACAATCTAGTATCAATGGGGCTAGCTCACTTGATAAACAAATAAACAGAGATGGTGTATCGGTACTAATTTGTGTTTGATTCCTTTGGAAAGCATTTTAAGAATTCTAAATGCATAAGACTTATATGATGGAGTACACTCTTAAGATTTCCCAAAGAGAAGATTTGAACTTAAGGAAAGTTTGTGAACTCATAACAGAATGGACTAATTCCCTTTCAAGAATGAATTTTCCTTCTTTGTACTCCTCACTTTTCTCATGTGCAACCTCCTAAATGAATAAAAGTGGAATAGGCATTAAGGAGCACTTCACAATAGTAATAGCATGACAAGAAGACAAGTAAATCCCAGATGATGAGCTCTTAAAGATGCTCCCTTACATATTTCCACCCAACAATGGACCCACACGTGACACAAAATATGTCAACAACAGTATGCAATCCAGTTATCATCATCCTCTCTTCTTTCTCTCCAACTGTGACATTCACACTGTCATAAAGTAAAGAACACAAGATGTCAAAAAAGTCCTCATAAGTTCACCTTGACATTACACCAGAACTTGAAATTTTTCAATCTTGATGGATTCCCCATGAACACATTCAAGATGAACTAATGAAGCATGTGCCAAGTTATAGGGTTTCTCTCAAGATACCGCATATTCTAGAAATTTTAAGATCGTAAACATAGCAGCATAAACAGAATTACACCCCCAACTTCTAATGCTTTTGACAACTTGAAATAACACTTACACATTAAACATGTATGCCTTCCCATGCCTGCAATTGAAAGACTATGAAAGGAAAAACAAAAACAAAAAAGCAGAGTTAGATTGCACACGTGGTTCCATTTTTTGGATTGCAATAAATCTGTAAAATGCATAGTACAAATGAAGGATTCAGAGTGCATATAAGGAAACAAGGAAAGGAAGATAAAATCAACAATGATGTTAGTTTCCCAAATGTTTCTCTTCTTTTCAAACAAGAAGTCACAAGAGGAAAAGACAAGACTAAGTAAAAAAAGTTCTGTAGACAACATATGAATGTAAAAATTGCCAACTATATTGCTTAGATAGATCCACATTGTGACAAAATACTGAAGGTTGAGTGGATTTTTCAATTAGAAGATTGTAATCCCACAACTTCATTTTTGGAAAAATTGGCATACTTTGATGGAGATATAATCCAAGTTGTCAAGTTCTGCTACACAAGAAGACCGATTGAAGGATTGTACCACCAATATGTGCTGCACCAATTATATTTCTCTTCCTTAATAAGGAAAATAATCTCATCATTGGATTACAAGAGTCGTTTTTGCAAGGAGCTTCTTTAGATAACATAAGTTGCATTTCTTTCAGACACCATTAATAACAAATATCATTTCAAGACAAGGTGTATAAAGTCAGAATTTCCCACTCTTTCCAAAATATGCGCGTTCTAGAACAAAGGAAAGATCATTCTACAGTCAAAGAATCAGATTACAACATAAGAATATATCAACACAAGAAGATGAAGCATTGGCATGATAAATGACATTGAAGAATTGTACCTTATATGTCTTTAAATATGTTTTCAAGCGATTTAAAGAGTGAAGATTAGATTCCTAACAGGGCAGTTCATCACATTAGTCTGATTGTTAATGTTAAAGTTCAAAACACATTAAAGACACTGAGACAAACACAGATACAGCTCCTCCCTATAATTACAGTGCTTCAAAGACAACACAAAATGATCAAGAGGTAAGAATTTATTATCCGATCATGTCTGATTTTTCGCTTAATTGGATTCCTCATATCTTGTCACCTCCTCTCAAATTATACTCCTTCCTTCCCTTTCAGGTTGTTTGTGTACCCCCTATCATCCCAATAGCGGGGCATTCTAGTCAGCTAATTAGCTTATATCTATTCTCCATACAAAACCCATAAACGTCCATAAAAAACTGCACAATCAAATTCCAGAAATTTAAGTTTCAGGGAAGAGAAATGAAACCTTGGAAATGATGTCATCAAGAAGGGCAAGAGGCGTATGACAGTACTTGCAGCTATAGATGTTTCATTCCAGATTGATCAAGAACAACCTTCCCATATCTCCCCTCACCCGACTCTATCAAACTTTGAGCCCGAAAGAAATAACGAATCGAATTTCCCTTCGAGAAACCACCAATGAGAAAAGAAAGATATTAAGCATAAGTGAATCGCATGCCCAGAAAGGAAAATGAGAAATATTAACGTCTTGGAACCCAGAAAAGCCAAACCAAAATAATAGGTAAAATCAATCTAACAGAGGAGACATTAGACAATGCAATTCAAAGGACGTGACCAAACGAAACTACAAAGGAATAACAATTAAGAAAAATCAAGATGTATATGGCGACGTAAGGAATACATATTGAGGGCGTGAATCAAGAACGAAGACAGAGAATGATTTCTTTGAATCGTTTACCAGGAAAAAGTACAAATGCATTCGAATCCTAACACTCAGACTCCGTAATGGGCTGCCTTGTGAATGACGCTCGTTGTAAACTACAGAGAGATTCTTTTGCCAAAAGGTCCCTAAAATTTAGGGAAAATCTATATGGGGCCCAATTAAGGCTCTGAATGTCAAAAAAGACCCTAACTACTTTTACATCTCAGAAAAAGCCCCAGAACCCTTTTTGACATGTGAATGTGTGGTCAAATGACATTGATAGCCCTGGTATCACTTTTCTCTATATCATTAAACCCATGGAATATTCTCTCTCTTCTCTTGCTCTGGTTTTCCAGGGTTGAAAAGAATCGACTTGTTGTTAGAGAGGGCAATAATAATAGGTGGAATAATGGAGGAAGAGGGATTTCTAGGGTTATTCAAATATCAATGAAATTGTGTCCACTCCTTATAGTAACAATACCCAAAACACGTCTACGAATCCCTGTTTCATGAAAACCCATGGCTAGAGGCAAGAGCTGTGTTTGACTTTACTTTCTCAAAAACCAGCAGCCACGTTGAAACTTCTAAAGCTTGACAATCCATTTGTGTGTCTTTTTTATCTTTAAACTCGTTTTTGCCGCTTGACTTGCAAGAACTCTCGAGCCCAAGAGCAAGGGATAGAGAGAGAGAGAGAGAGAGAGATGGGAGAAATTAAAGGAGGAAAATGAAAGAGATAAGAGAAAAAGAAGAGGGAAAAGGGAATTCAATCTTATAACCTATTGAATATGACATGTTTCAAAAGTTGACATGAACAAAGACTAGAATTCAATCTTACCGTTCGAACTTTGATGTTGTAAATGTGGTTTTTTCTGTTGTAAATTCCCTCTGTAAATTTAGGACTTGAGTTTCAATGAAAATCTAGGTTTTTAAAGTTTGTTGTAAATGTGTCTTTTTCTGTTGTAAAGGCCCTCTGTAAGCTAAGGACTTGAGTTTGAACAAAAATCCAAATTTTTAAAGTTTGTTGTAAATGTTACTTTTTATGTTGTAAATGTGGCTTTTTATGTTGTAAATTCCCTCTGTAAGCTTAGAACTTGAGTTTGAACGAAAATCCAGGTTTTTAAAGTTTGTTGTAAATGTGGCTTTTTCTATTGTAAATGTGGTTTTTTCTATTGTAAAGGACCTCTGTAAGTTTAGGGACAATCAAAATTGGAAAAATGTAGCAACACATTATCAAAATAGTAAAGTTTCAATACAACATTTACTGTTGCTAATGTCAGATTTTTCTCTAAGGCTAGTAAAAAAAGGCACATTCAGTTGCCATTATATACATTAGCAAAATAAGGTCATATGAATGCCAACCAAACACTTGCTAATGCGAACGTATCTATGCACATTGTTTATCTGACTGTCTGTATACGTTTGAACGGGGAAGTTACGTTCAAACTGGGAAGTTAAGTTCGAACGTAACTTCCCCGTTCGAACGTTTACAGACAGTCAGATAAACAATGTGCATAGATACGTTCGCATTAGCAAGTGTTGGTTGGCATTCATGACCTTATTTTGCCAATGTATATAATGGCAACTGAATGTGCCGTTTTTGACTAGCCTTAGAGAAAAATCTAACATTAGCAACGTGAAATGCTGTATTGAAACTTTACTATTTTGATAATGTGTTGCTGCATTTTTTCAATTTTGATTGTCCCTAAACTTACAGAGGTCTTTTACAACAGAAAAAGCCACATTTATAACAAACTTTAAAAACCTGGATTTTCGTTCAAACTCAAGTCCTAAGCTTACAAAGGGAATTTACAACAGAAAAAGCCACATTTACAATATAAAAAGCAACATTTACAACAAACTTTAAAAATTTGGATTTTCGTTCAAACTCAAGTCTTAAGCTTACAGAGGGCCTTTACAACAGAAAAAGCCACATTTACAACATAAAAAGACACATTTACAACAAACTTTAAAAACTTGGATTTTCATTAAAACTCAAGTCCTAAGCTTACAAAGGGCATTTACAAAAAAAAAAAAACTACCTTTACAACATCAAAGTTCGAACGGATAAGATTGAATTCTAGTCTTTGTTCATATCAATTTTTGAAACATGTCATATTCAATAGGTTATAAGATTGAATTCCCTTTTCCCTATGTCTCTCTTCTTTCTCTCTTATCTCTTTCATTTTCCTCCTTTAATTTCTCCCATGTCTCTCTCTCTCTATCCCTTGCTCTTGGGATCGAGAGTTCTTGCAAGCCAAGTGGCAAAAACGAGTTTAAAGATAAAAAGACACACAAATGGATTGTCAAGCTTTAGAAGTTTCAACGTGGTCCTATCACTGGTTTTTGAGAAAGTAAAGTCAAACACAGCTCTAGCCATGAGTTTTCATGAAACAGGGATTCGTAGACGTGTTTTGGGTATTGTTACTGTAAGGAGTGGACACAATTTCATTGATATTTGAATAACCTTAGAAATCCCTCTTCCTCCATTATTCCACCTATTATTATTGCCCTCTCTAACAACAAGTCGATTCTTTTCAACGCTGGAAAACCAGAGTAAGAGAAGAGAGAGAATATTCCATGGGTTTAATGATACCGAGGAAAGAGGAAAGTGATACCAGGGCTACCAATGTCATTTGATCACACATTCACATGTCAAAAAGGGTACTGGGACCTTTTCTGGGATGTGAAAGTAGTTAGGGACTTTTTTGACATTCTGGACCTTAATTGGGCCCCATATAGATTTTCCCTATAATTTATTGTCATTCGATGGTGTTTTTGGTATTTGATAAAAAAATGTTTAAAGTAAAAAAAAAAAACGCCATATTTTTTTTTTTTATTGTAGAATACGGAAAACATAGTGATAATAATTAAACGAGGATATTATTTTGTAAGGTGATATTTTCTGATTAAATTATACGTATATCATGTTATTCGTTGGATAAAAAACACACTTGTTATATTTTATTTTATTGTTAATAACATCTTTGATTCTTTAAGTTTGCCTTCATTTTGGTTTGGGTCCCTAAAGTTTCAAACTATAGGTTTTGATCCTATACAGACAAAATAATCCAAATTTTTATTGAGTTATAGGAATAAATATTTTAGAAGAAATGAAATTTGAGGGACCAAAGATTATATTAACCCCTTATTTTAATTAAAATATTTAGTAACAAATATACAAGTGTTGCATATGAATCTATTATTAATTAAATAGATATACTTATTAATTATTAAAATAAAACCGCTAATTATTATTAAGTGAAACATTGTTTAGAAGGCAAAATTACATGTGTAAATCGCCTGATATCTGCATACTAGAACCCGCCTCAACTTGTTAAATGGCAGAGGATATGGAAATTGAGTGGCAAATCGCGTCACCATACATTAATTGAGATCTGTTCATTTCATTTACCTCCTACAAAGTACAAATTCTTGGAAATTTATTACTATTTCTGGTCACATTATAAAGTTTGGTCTTTATAATACGTCCAGTTTTCAAAAGAATACTTTATAAATTTAAAAATATATGAATGTATTGAATCTTGGAAATTTAGGGTGTGCATGACAACCATTAAGTTTCCTATTCTTAGATGAAATAGTTTTTTTTTTTTTTTCTGATTTTGTGCCTTGAAAAAGTTCTGAGAATCATAATTATGTTTGTTAACTCATTTTATTTTTACTCTGAGAATCAAAATTACATTTGCATGCTTATGAGCCAAAGTCTAAGTGCTTGTTTGAGTCGGCCATAAAAAATATGTTTACGCATATCCGTACAACTATCTCACGTTGCAAAAGTAACTATTCATTGAAAATCCAAAGTCACCGGAAATCACCGTAATTTGAATTTCTCTTCAACATCTTGAACTATCATTATCACCAAAGACAAATTTTTCGTTTAACCACTGCTTCTGGTTTCTTCGCTTCAACAATTTCGTATTCAATTAAGTCAAGGGAAAAAGTAACTGTCCATTGAAAATCCTTAAAAAAAAAAAAAAACTAGCTACTTGGGAAGGGAGCGACAGGCTCCTAAATTTCAACTGTCAAAGCAACCTATTCTAAAAGATGATTATGGTACATTTGAAACAGAATATTAACATGAACAATGTACAATTCAAGTATGAAATGGAATTATCCTAAGATGAGTCAAATCAAGCATCAGATGTGGTGGAGCACCACTTCATACAGGTGGCACGTATGTGCTGCCATCAGGGCCAAGAACCATAAACCTACTCAAGAACAGATCATATCACCAAAGAGGCTATATCAATGAGCCGCCTAAAAAATAAAGGTCAATGTAATGAAATGGTATGGTAAACAAAACAACAAGAGATAACAATCTAATATCAATGATATCAGATAAACAAAGATGGTGTATCCACATTAATCTATGTTTGATTACTTTGGAAAGCATTTTCAAGAGTTAACATTCTAAATGCATCATACTTATATGAATGAGTACACTATTAAGATTGCCCAAAGAGAAGATTTGAACTTGAGGAAAGTTTGTGAACTCGAGAATAACAGAATGGACTGGTTACCTTTTAAGAATGAATTTTCCTACTTTGTACTGCTCAGTTTGCCGTTGTGCAGACACCTAGATGAATAAAAGTGAAATAGGCATTAAGGAACACTCCACAATAACAACAGCATGACAATAAAACAAGTAAATCCCAAAGAATGAGCTCTTGAAGATGCTCCCTTACATATTTCCATCCAACATTGGACCCACATTTGACACAAAATATTTCAACAATAGTATACCGTCCTGTTATCATGAACCGCGAATGTTCGTCTCCAAATGTGACATTCACACTGTTATAAAGAAGAGAACACATGACGTCAAAAAAAGTCCTCATAAGTTCACCCTGACATTACACTAGAACTTGAAAATTTTCAATCTTGAACGATTCCCCATGAACACATTCAAGATGAACTGCTGATGAAGCATGTGCCAAGTTATTGGGTTTCTCTTAAGACATTGCAAATTCTAGAAATTTTAAGATTATAAACATAGTAGCATAAACAAAATCTACACCCCCAACTTCTATTGCTTTTGTCAACTTCAAATAACACTTACACATTATTAAACAGGTAAGCCTTCCCACGCCGAAAATAGAAAGACTGTGAAAGGAGAAAGAAAAACAAACGAAGCATAATTAGATTGCACACGTGATTCCATTTTCTAGGTTGCAAGAAGTCACAAGTGGAGAAGACAAGACTAACTTAAAAAAGTTATGTAGGCAACATAATATGGAAATAAAAAATGCCAACTATATGGATTAGAAAGAACCACAATGTGACAAAATACTGAAGGTTGAGTGGATTTTTTAATCAAAAAAGATTGTAATCCCACAACTTCATGATTGAAAAATTGGCCTACTCTGAGTCTGATGGATATATAAAAAAGTTTCCAAGTTCTGCTACACAAGAAGACTGATTGAAGGATTGTGCCACTATATTATGTGCTGCACCAATTAGATTTCTCTTCCTTTATAAGGAAATTAGAAAAATGATCTCATCATTGGATTACCAGAGTCATTTATGGAAGGAATTTTCTTAGACAACGTAAGTTGCATTTCATGCAGACATCGCTTCAAATATGAACAATTATCACTTCAAGAAAAGGTGTATAAAGTCTGACTTTCCCACTCTTTCCAAAATATGGGTTTTCTACCACAAAGAAAAGATCGTTCTACAGTGAAAGAATCAGATCACAAGAAGAATATATCAACACAACAAGATGAAGCATTGGCACGATAAATGACATTGGAGAATTGTGACTTATGTCTTTAAATATGTTTTCAAGTAATTTAAAGAGTGAAGACTATATTCCTAATTAACAGGAGAATATGTTTTCAGTGTATTAGTCTGTGTGTCACTGTAAAAGTTCAAAACACATTAAAGACCCTGAGACAAACACAGATACAGCTCCTCCCTATAATTACAGTGCTTCAAAGACAACACAAAATGATTAAGAGGTAATAATATATTATCCGATCATGTTCGATTTTTCTTTTGTTTGATTTCCTCTCCTTCCCTTTCAGGTTCATTGTGTGCCCCCTATCATCCCAATATCAGGACTTCCTAGTTAGCTTATTAGCTTGTATCTATTACGTCGAGAAAACCTAAAAATGTCCATAAGAAAACTGCACAATCAAATTACACAAAGTCAGATTCAAGTTTCACGGAAAAGAAAAGAAACCTCTGAAATGACGTCATTGGCAAGGGCAAGAGGCGTATTGCAGTACTTGCAGCTGTAGAAATCTCCTTCCAGATCGATCAAGAACAACCTTCCCATATCTTCCGTCACTCCAATCTATCAAATTTTGAACCCGCAAGATACAACGAATACATTTCTCTTCAAGAAACGACCAAGAAGAAAAGAAAGATATCAAGAAAAAGCAAATCACATGCCCAGAAAGACAATGAGAAGTATTAACGTCTTAGAACCAAGAAAAGCCATACCAAAATAACAGACAAAATCAATCTAACAGACAATTGAATTCAAAGTACGTGACCAAACTAAGCTACCAATGGATAACAATCAAGAAAAATCAAGATGTATATGGCGACGTAAGGAATGCATATTGAGGGCGTGAATCAAGAACGAAGACAGAGAAAGATTTCTTTGAATCGTTTACCAGGAAAAAGTACAAATGCATTCGAATCCTAACACTCAGACTCCGTAATGGGCTGCCTTGACGCTTGTTGTAAACTACAGAGAGATTCTTTTGCCAAGAGGTCCCTATAATTTAGTGTCATTCGATGGTGTTTTTGGTATTTGATAAAAAAAAATGTTTAAAGTAAAAAAACGCCATATTTTTTTGTGAGAATTACATTCAGGTCCCAAAGAAGGAAAAGAATTACAAAAAAATCCATTGAAATCACAAAATTACCCAGAAGTCCCAAGGAAATTTTTGTTGTAAATACATACATTTCCTGTTGTAAATACATACATTTTCTGTTGTAAATGGTTTGAGACTTTTTTGATATTATTTGTACAGAATTTTTTAAATGTTGTAAATACATATTTTTTCTGTTGTAAATACATACTTTTTCTGTTGTAAATGGTCAGGTGTTTAAATGTTGTTGTAAATATATACTTTTCCTGTTGTAAATGGTTTGAGACTTTTTTGATATTATTTGTACGGAATGAAAATTACTTTTCGTGTTGTTGTAAATATATACTTTTCCTGTTGTAAATATATATTTTTCCTGTTGTAAATATTTGTATGTATTTACAACACGAAATGTATGTATTTACAACAAAAATTCTCTTGGGATTTTTTTGTAATTTTTTTCCTTCCTTGGGACCTGAGTGTAATTCTCCCTAATTTTTTTTTTTATTGTAGAATACGGAAAACATAGTGATAAGAATTAAATGAGGATATTATTTTGTAAGGTGATATTTTCTGATTAAATTATACGTATATCATGTTATTCGTTGGATAAAAAACACACTTGTTATATTTTATTTTACTGTTAATAACATCTTTTAATCTTCAAATTTGCCTTTATTTTGGTTTGGATCTCTAAAGTTTCAAACCATAGGTTTTGGTCCTATAGAGACAAAATAATCCAAGTTTTTATTGAGTTATAGGAATAAATATTTTAGAAGAAATGAAATTTGAGGGACCAAAGATTATATTAACCCCTTATTTTAATTAAAATATTTAGTAACAAATATACAAGTGTTGCATATGAATCTATTATTAATTAAATAGATATACTTATTAATTATTAAAATAAAACCGCTAATTATTATTAAGTGAAACATTGTTTAGAAGGCAAAATTACATGTGTAAATCGCCTGATATCTGCATACTAGAACCCGCCTCAACGTGTTAAATGGCAGAGGATATGGAAATTGAGTGGCAAATCGCGTCACCATACATTAATTGAGATTTGTTCATCTTTTCATTTACCTCCTACAAAGTAAAAATTCTTGGAAATTTATTACTATTTCTGGTCACATTATAAATTTTGGTTCTTATAATAAGTCCAGTTTTCAAAAGAATCCTTTATAAATTTCAAAATATATGAATTTATTGAATCTTGGAAATTTAGGGTGTGCATGACAACCATTCAGTTTCCCATTCTGAGATGAAATAGTTTTTTCTGATTCTGTGCCTTGAAAGAGTTCTGAGAATCATAATTACGTTTGTTAACTCATTTTATTTTTACTCCGAGAATCAGAATTACATTTGCATGCTTACAAGCCAAAGTCTAAGTGCCTGTTTGAGTCGGCCATAAAAAAATATGTTTACGCATATCCGTACAACTAACTCATGTTGCAAAAGTACTATTCATTGAAAATCCAAAGTCATCGGAAATGTAACATCCCAATTTTCAAAAGCGAAATAATTTTTTTTTCCTTTTTCATCAGAGTAGAGCATCGGAGCAAGTAAATGATTGAGTAACTGATAACCATTAACTGTGGCGTATCTGTTTGTTCATAAAGAACATTACATACATCTGAGTATTACAACGATATTATTTTACATCTAGGTATCTTTAGTCGGGTCTCGCGCATGCTGCTTGCTCTTGTCTTCGGTCCTTGGTTCTCCGGACCCTGAAACTATAAGAGCTGAGGTCCAATGCTCATCGGACATCAGGTAATGGTTAACCTCATGCTTATGTAAACAATATATGGATGACAGATATCCATGACATTTCAACAATAATCAATACAAAAGCCCATAACAGATGTAGGAAATACATAATCGAATATGTAAGGCAATAACAATACACAGCCCATAAATATGGGCTAATTTCTGAATTTGCCCCTTATTAAATAACTATTTACTAAATGCCCCTGTCAGAAACCTATTTCCCAAAATGCCCCTGTTTAGTCGACTAAACCATTTGGTTTAGTCGACTAAATCGCGTGCAAATTTTTTTTTCAGCACTCGACATTTAGTTGACTAAAACTTAAGTTTTAGTCGACTAAACCCATTTAGTCGACTAAATCATTAAAACAAAAAGTTAAAACTTCAGAAGGCCATAACTTCTGGCTCTTGAGTCTGAATCAAGCGATTCTTTTTTTTTTGATTCCACCTAACTTTTTGAGATCTATGCACTGATATAAAAATTATCTTCAGATTTAATGAAGAGAAAGGAGGAAAACAAGTGATTCTTTATTGCGCAGAAAATACTAACAATTCATTAAATATAATCAAGTGATTCTTTAATATATATATATATATATATAGTTTTCTTTTATTTGATGTTTTCTTTTTTATTAGATCATATAATATCTCCGGTACTGTTCTGGTTCAGAACTCAGATGTCCGGCCTATTGAAGGTCCGGTGATTTGATATAGGATCTGTGTGCTCCTCCTGTATGGTTATAGGACAAGCGTTCAGGAGAATGTATGATCACGGTACACAAGCAGGCGTTTCGCCTAAGGGGTGCTGTGTGTGCCGTGTGACTGAATATAGATTAGTCCAGGCTTAGAGATTGTGTACCCGGCGCCCGTCTCCCTCCTTTGTATATATAGAGTATACCTGGTTAGTTAGTCCCTTGGCTGCCACACCGTACGTGTCCTGGGATCGTGCTGTGCGTGTCCGGGATCGTGTGTGCATGTCCAAGGTCATGGCTGGGTCCCACGGATAGTGGGTTGCCCCCTGTACTAGCCAGTGAGATAATGGGCCTAGACTAGGTCCGTAACAGTTGCCCAAGCTCGGTTGCTCAGGGTCTCCGAGCTACCGAGTTTAGATGTTCGTTTGACTCAAGTACGAAGTCTCGAGTCTTTGTTGATCGCGAAGTAACATGATATCCTTGCCTCACCCAAGGTTGTCAGTGTCTCTCGGTCAACCGGGGGTGGACATGTTGCTGAATCCTGATTTTGTATCGGAGCTGGTACCACCCATTTTACTTTGATAAGGTGTCTATCATAATTTCAAACAACCTCGGAGTTACAAGTCTTCTGGTTGAATTGCCCCCAGACATGTGGTCCGGTTTATGTTTGCTTTTAAATTTCGTTGTTCTTCGACCATCCGGGAGTCCGGGCTCGCCTCTTGCACGGTCGAAACCTCCAAGTGTGGGTCCTTTCTCAGGCTGATTAGCCTAACCGGTGAGCCGGGATACTTGATTGTGAGCGCTGCCCTTTGTACCCGGGCACTTTCTACTGTCGATTCCTCTTCTAAGTCATCATTAGCCTCTGCCAGCTGGCGTCCCTCGACTGTCGTGGCCAGCCGAACCGGGGGTGCTAGCCTATACAGCCCTTGGCGTAATTAATGCCTGACGGATGCGCATTAAATGAACAGGTCACGTCAGCCTTGCTAATGAATGAAAAGGCGCTTTTGCCCCCGTCGATTGGGTTTTCGAAAGGTTTATACCCGCCAGGCCTCCTTCAGTGCCATTTTACCCAAGTTGTTCTGAAGAAATTCTCTCCTGACGATTTTCGCTTCCTAAGATAATCTGTCTCGTGAGCCATCTTCATTCCACAACTTTCTTCGAGCATCTCCATATCTTAGGCAGGTATTATTGTTTTCCTGCCTCTTTTCTTTTGTTCTGCTCTGATCTGCTGTTTCACTATAAAATTGCGTCTGTACTTAGTTGAAGTTCTGGGTAGATTTCTTCATTGAGTGAATTTTCATGTAGTCCTGTTTTCAATTCCCACATTTGTGCAAAAATCCCCCTGTTTTTCGAGTGAGCCGTTTCCTTTTCAGTTCATTGATAGTTAATTCCTTTGAGAGAGTGGTTCCAAATGTCGAAGGACATAAAGGATATGACCCCCGAAGAACTGGATGAACTACGCCAAACCGTCAGGGGAAGAAGCCGTTGGTGGCTTTGGGGCGATGAATCTTCTCGTCCAACGTCGCAAACTGTTGCTTTAACCGATCATCACCGTGGAGGCAAGGGAAAAGCTTCTGGTGGCGGGCAGGCGAAAACTCGAGACGGCACATCATCGGTTAGGGGAAGTCCCAATGTTTCCTTCCCGCTTCTTCCCAATCCAAGGGTGTTTAACCCGAAGCCGACGTGTCGGGGATTCCTCCACAGCCGACTTGATTTTGGGCTCCTGCCGACACAATCTTGTCCCGGCTCCTCAAGCTTCATCGCCGAGTCCTGTTGACTTGGATTTTAATCTTACCACAACTGTGGAATCTCGCCTTCAATTTTTGACATCAGGTATGCTAGGAAGATTCTGATCTTGTTTATATTTTTATTTGTGTTAGGTATAATGGCGTCGTCTTCTTCTTCCCACGCGGCTGAGTCAGAGTCTGGAAATGCAAACCGCGCTGGACGTCCATTCGGGAATAGCCAACCGGCGTTTGTTTACCCCAGTCTCTGACTCTTTCAAACGCTTCAAGAGCAACTTTTTTAAAGTTGTCGCTAAAACTGGCACAACTCCTTGGTTCCTCAAAGGGCCGGACTCTGCAAAAGTCGACTGGGAATTTAATTTGTATTGGTGTCAAGATCACCACAACGTGTCCCCTAGCGCCTATAAGGTAGAGCGGTCCAATCTGCTGAAGCCTGAAAGGAAAGCCATCGACGCTATAATAGACCATGTGAGGGCGAACGGTACTGTTGGGGCCGGCTCCTTGGTGGCCCTATATCGGGCCGAGGCTCATCGTCGAGATGAGATGGTGTCAAGGCCGAGTATGATATTTCTACTGTTTAAATATCGGCGTTGTTCCGCGTCTTAGTAAAGTATTTATCGTTTTTGCCTTCCTAGCAGCTAACACGGTGTCTGTGTTTTGTGCAGGTCTCAAAATGAAAGAGCCGCAATATCTTTCTGGGATCCCAGAGCCAACATCTAAGGGGAGAAAGAGGTCGGCCCAGGACGCGGGCAAGTCGAAGGTCGGAGAGTCATCGAAGCAGGCCGAGCCAAAGAAGCTCAAGGCCAGAGAGTCGTCGAAGCCCGCAACTGATGCCAGGACTGTCTGTCCTATCCGAGCCTCCCTACCGCGGCCTCGCCGCCTCCCAAGTCGACCGACGTCGGGCCCTCCTCATTGCCTGATACCCCGGTTCCTCCTCGTCCTCCAACTGTCATTCCCCGTTCCCATTTGTGGAGTAAGGGAATTACCGAAGAACTCAGCATCGCACTCCTGCCTCCTACCCGCTATCAAGAGCCAGTACCCTTGCGGGAAGTCGATGTACGAGATGTCCAGAATTGGGAAATGCTTTCCTGAGAGGTGCTGGTTTGACCCAATCTTTTCTCACCCTCCACCACAAGTATGCGGAGACTGCCGCGGAGCTGAAGCGTGCCCGATCAGAACGCGATGAAGCTCTGAAACAATGGCAAATCGCTTCGAACGAGTTCCAGGCTCGTGAGGTTCAGCTGGGGAAAGTGGAGTTTGCACTGAAAGAGACCCAGGGTCTCTTGGCCGACTCCAACGTAATAATTGAGGGCTTTAAAGCGGCTCAAGCTAGCAGCGAAGAGCAGTTGAAAGCCATAACAGCTGAGAGGGACAGGGTCAAAGCCGAAGGGGAGGCGTCTTCAGCGCATCTGACAGCGGAGATAACCCGGCTTCAGGAGTTGCTATTGGGTTCCGTGGTGGAGGCGTTTGAGAATTCTCTTGCCCAAATCCGGGCTTTGAACCCGGGGGTCGAGCTCAACACTACAGGGCATCATTTTCGGGCCTATGTGGATGACGGGCAGTTTGTCCCCTATGTGGAACCTCCTGCTAACTCCGAGACCCGAGTAGATGGCGATGCGACCGTGCTGGAGGCCGAGCAGGGTGAGGAAGTCTCGACCGCCCCCAAGCTCGTGGGTTGATTTCCTTGATTTATACTTTGTATATTCTGTCCGGTTGTGTTACCGGCATTGACTCTTATTAAACAGGTTGGCCAATCTGGCCATTTTTGTCTATGATTAATAGTAGATGGTAACCTAGCAATCATATGCATCATATAAGAATATAACTATACCAGTTATTGCGGTCGACCGGGCCAAGTTCATATGAAAGTAAGCAGAATCTGCGAACGCGCTTCTTGGTCATAAGACCATAATGTTTTAAAGTGCTAGTGTTTGCACTGTCTTATAAAATTCCTGGTATTGTAACCGGGTCATCCAAAGGCAAATGAAAATTGCCACCTGCCCGGGTTCGGTTTTGTCCGATAGCGTCCGAGCATTTTGACCTGATCAGGGTCTGCATGACATTTTCTATTGATACCCCGGAGTAAATAAGCGTGTCTGGGCTGCGATAGCTATCCAGACCTATTTTCTTCAGCTGAAAAGCTAGTAACAATTTAATCTTGAAAAAGACAATGTTTGGAATTCAACAAATACTCTCCAACGAGAGTTTCATTCATACTCGACAAAGCAATTGTTACGAAGGGAAAAGCCAGCAGGCCAACATCGAACAAAGAACATAATGGAAAAAGATGCTTTAAGACAAACAAAAGATAAGCCTAACTGAAATACGCCTTTAACTTGTCCGCATTCCATGTTCGCTTGATTGGGGCTCCGTCCAAATTTTCCGGAATGTAGGCTCCTCTCTCAAGAGTTTCCCGAACGCGATAAGGTCCGTCCCCATTAGCCGCAAGCTTGCCGTCTTTGGAATTCTTGTTTCCAATGTCGGCCCTTCTAAGGACCAAGCAACCGGGCTGGAATGTCCGTGGTCTAACCTTCTTGTTATAACGAGCCGCGATCAGCTGCTTCATTGCAATATCCCGACAATGGGCGGTGACCCGGGCCTCATCGGCCAGATCCAACTCGACTGCTAACGCCTCATTATTGGCTGTTTCTCCTTGTGATAAAATGCTCTTCCTGCACCAAGACATCATCCCTATTTCGACAGGATCATAGACTCACACCCGTAGGCCAGCCTATAAGGAGTTTCTTGAGTGGATGTCTGAGCAATTGTTCGATTTCCCCAAAGAACAAAGGGTAGTTGATCAGCCCAAGAGGTGTCGGCCTCCAGCATACGTTTCTTCAAACCTTCAAGGATTACCTTATTGGCGGCTTCACTTGCCCGTTGGATCATGGTGTTCCACGGAAGCAAAGTGGTGCTTGTATTCCGTATTCATAAATCAAATCACGAAATCCGACTCCAGTGAACCGAGTTCCATTGTCTCATTACTATCTCTACCACCGAGATCTGGTGCTCCGAACCGCGTAATTATATTAACTTCAACAAATCGTTGCACACGTGCCGAGGAGATCGTTGTGAGAGGTTCGGCCTCAATCCACTTGGTGAAATAGTCTCATCGCCACGATTAGCCACCGTAGTTGCCCGGGTGCTTGTCTTGAATGGCCCCGAATGTCCATGCCCCATTTGTAAAATGGCCAAGGGGCCGTGATGGAATGCAGCTCGGCAGGGGGCGCCAAATAACTCGGCATGTTTCGACAACTATCACATTGTCTTACAAGGGTCTTTGAATCCACCTCCAATGTTGGCCGGTAATAACTCCGCTCAGTAGAGTTGATCCTCCACCATTGTATACTTGGCCGCTTCTCGAACCAACATTTTGGCCTCCATTGCATCGTCTGGGATGAGTCCACGTTCAAGATAGTCTTCTATTGGCTTTTTCCAGTCAGATTCAACCGAAATAGCCATCATGCACACCGGATCTTCGGTAGGACAGACGAGGTCGATCGACCTTCTTCATCTCGGTTGTTGACACCTACTTCCATACTTGAGACCGAGGCACCGTCAAGGCTGAATATTTCTCGTACTTGCTCCGCTGATCAGACTTGCCACCCCGGCTCTTGTTTTCGTTCCCCCTTCAAGGGAATCCCTATTTCTGTTATCAGAGAAGTCTCGACCCCTGGGAGGGGAGGTTCTATCTTGGTCCCGCCTCGAATTGGGATTGTTTGCCATTCGCATTTGCTCGACGTCCAAGTACTTCTTTGAACGGGTTATGAAGTCGTTGAGATTTTTTGCCCGCTCCTTTAAGAAAGATTATGCCAAAGGGACTCTTTATCAAGGCCGTCCACCAATAAGTGAACGTGTACGTCCTCGTTGAGTTCGCGCTGTAGTACCGCATGATTGAAGCGGTCAAGGTAACTTTGGAGCAGCTCTCCGACTGGGCCGCCTGATTTTGGACAGAGAATACTGGGATTTTGGTTGCCGTTTGCTAGTTGCAAAGTGCAACTCAAAGGCCTCGGCCAGGTCTTCAAAATTGTGGATCGACCCAAAAGGAAGAGTGTGGAGCCACTTCAACGCCGACCCTTTTAACGTCGCGGCGAAGATCCGCGGCACGATTGGTTCCTTGAGACCTCTAACCGACATGTGAACGTCAAAGTCTTCTAAATGAGTCGTCGGGTCTTGTGTGCCGTCGTACTTTGTCAACTCGCCCAAATTCAGCTTCTCGGGGAATCGGGCGTTCTGGATTTCCTTTGAGAAAAAGCTATTGTGCATTTGGCTGACATATCTCCGTCGCTGGAACCCACTTGGAGGAATCGTCCTGTCACCTCGATGGTTCCTCGCCTGAGGTCGACCTTCTTCATCTCGGTTTAGGTTTCTCCTATTGGCCCTCCTGCTGCTTGACGGTTTCCGCCTTCACCTGTCTCGTGCGATGGCCGAGCTCTCGTCATCGTCGTCCTCTCTCCAAGTTTTATCTTCCCGAGTCCCGCTGGAAAGGGTGTGGGTCCGTCTTTTCTCCCGCTCTTCCGCTCGCTGATAGTGAAGGGTATGGCGCTTGTCTATGTTGTCCACCCGTCTCATTATCGCAAGCATCCCGGCTTGAAGAGTTCGAAAGTCTGGCTCGGCATGCGGGATGTCTCGGCCGCCTCCAGAATGGAATTCTGTGGCCCACGGTCTTGGTTTCGTGGAGCCGAGGACTCCGTGTCGGACAGGTTGTCCTCTTGATGTCGTTCATTGTTGGGAATCAAAGGGTCTTCTGGCTGAGATAACCGATCTTCTCCTTCCTGATGGTCTCCATCGTATTGGTTAATCGGCTGCTCGTTACGGGGTGGTTGACGTGGTGGTTGACGGGTGTCCCCCGCTTGATCCGCCTCGATTGTCTTTGGCCCGAAGCACGAGTGCTTATCCTCATGGTCACGGAATTGAAGTTTATTGATCCCCACGGTCGGCGCCACTGCTTCAGTTCGGGAACTCGGATGTCCGGCCTATTGAAGGTCCGGTGATTTGATATAGGATCTGTGTGCTCCTCCTGTATGCTTATAGGACAAGCGTTCAGGAGAAGGTATGATCACGGTACCCAAGCAGGCGTTTCGCCTAAGGGGTGCTATGTGTGCCGTGTGACTGAATGTAGATTAGTCAGGGCTTAGAGATTGTGTACCTAGTCCTTGGCCGCCACACCGTACGTGTCACGGGATCGTCTTTGTGCGTGTCCGGGATCGTGTGTGCATGTCCAAGGTCATGGCTGGGTCCCACGGATAGTGGGTTGCCCCCTGTACTAGCCAGTGAGATAATGGGCCTAGACTAGGTCCGTAACAGGTACAATAAAGATAATATATGTGTGTGTATACAGGTGTGTGTGTATATATATATATATATATCTAATATTATTATCTAATAATAATTAATTGATATTATTTTAGATTTTAATATCTTTATTTTTCTACCATGTATTTGGTAAACTTTGAATTTCAACGTAACAATTAATACTGGATTTTCAAAATACAATATATTCAAAATTGAGATTTTCTCTCTATTAATAATATGGATTTTAAAAGAAAGGAGGAATAGGAAAAATATCGACACTAAATTTGTGGGGCTTGATTTTAGGGGGTATAATAGTGTTTGGAAGTTATGCATGAGATCATATGTTGTGATAGCACGGTAGTCAATCTAGCTAAAATCTAGGATCATAGCTAATATCTAGTATCACTAATATCACTAACCAATGATAAAACAAATTAAAATGACTCCACTACTTCCTAAAAAATAGCTAACCATATGTTTACAATAATATAATAAAAAATCAGCACACTCAACACAATAAACAATTAAAAAATAAATAACATAATTCTTCTTATTGTGCAATCAGCAACGTGCGGAAATCAGCGACATGAACCACGTAGAGAAAAAGCTGGGATTATTAACTTCAACAATACTAACAATTCATTAAATATATATCATGAGTTTTTTTCCCAATTTACTATATTTAATGAATTGTTAGTATTGTTAGCATTTTAAAATCCATATTATTAATGGGGAGAAAATCTCAATTTTGAATATATTGTATTTTGAAAATCCAGTATTAATTGTTACGTTGAAATTCAAAGTTTACCAAATACATGGTAGAAAAATAAAGATATTAAAATCTAAAATAAGATCAATTAATTATTATTAGATAATAATATTAGAAATATATATATATATATATATATATATACACACACATATATCTAATATTATTATCTAATATATATTAATTAATATATATTTCTGCGCAATAAAGAATCACTTATTTTTTCTCCTTTCTCTTCATTAAATCTGAAGATAATTTTTATATCAGTGCATAGATCTCAAAAAGTTAGGTGGAATCAAAAAAAGAATCGCTTGATTCAGACTCCCGAGCCAGAAGCTATGGCCTTCCGAAGTTTTAAATTTTTTTTTAATGATTTAGTCGACTAAATGGGTTTTTTAGTCGACTAAATGGGTTTAGTCGACTAAAACTTAAGTTTTAGTCGACTAAATGTCGGGGGTCTAGAAAAAAAAAATTTGCACGCGATTTAGTCGACTAAACAGTGGCATTTTGGGAAATAGGTTTCTGACAGGGGCATTTTGGGAAATAGGTTTCTGACAGGGGCATTTTAGTAAATAGTTATTTAATAAGGGGCAAATTCAGAAATTAGCCCATAAATATGTATGTTATCTCGGTCTGCACTATTCACCAGTGCCACGATGTACGGTCGTGTCCTCAGCGCTAGGAAAACTTAACGGTATTACCATAACCATAACCCGTATATAGCTGAATGTATAATGAAAGATCTAAGACAAAGTCTTAGTCTATGAATACAACTATCATATATAAACACACAATAAATGTAACACCCCAAATTCCATACATCAAATGGTGTCGATTGACACTTGGTTTTTGAAAATTCAACAGAGTTTGAGGTTCTACATCAGAGTACTACGGAAATGGAGAGCAATGTGCTAACAATTGGACAATGAGTAACTGAAATAAAATACCCCGACATATGATGATGCCAGGCGTATGCTGGTTAAATTGAAAATCCCGAAGGAATATTCATGTGATACAATATACAGAGCTTTGTATGATTACATTTCTGAAAAAGTAACTATACAATCTAAACCAAGTCTTAACTAGACTTGGGGCAATGAACCTAACTCAGTTAACCAAACAGAATGGCCAGGTAGGTGTCTATCATGGGGGCCTCACCGAGTTCACGGCGACTTATTGGCTGACCCACATAGACTAGCCCTGCCTTCGGCACCAAACTGTTCGTAGTAACCTTATTAGATCCATGCCTGACAATAGACTCTGATAATCTTCTTCCGGCTCTTGTCACAACCCTCGGTGCATTATTACAACTTTGCCCCTTGGTTCCTCTTTAAGGCTCCATCTACCGGTACCCTGTTAATACTGAGGTCCAATGCCCATCGGACCTCAGGTAACAGTTAACCTCATGCTTATGTAAACAATATATGGATTACAGATATTCACAACATTAACAGTATATGAGCACACACAGATGTATCGCACACAACAAATGTATCGCACACAGCACATGTATCGCACACAGCATAGCAGATGTATCGCACACAACATATGTAAAGTTATCTTCTAACACATATATGCATTCAATAAACATACCACATATACGAATACAATAAACATCAGAGTTAGTGTTACTAGTACGCGAACGTACCTTTCACCGTGTAATGGCCAAACGTCCGGCCTTTTGAACTCGACTCCGGACTTCCTGGATATCCTAAAGGGTAATACCGTATCTATTAACTCATAAACAATATCCTAACAGATATCCTAGTCACAAATGACTATTTTACCCCTGACTTTGCTAACCGACGAAATTCCGCCAGAGCTTCGCTACTTTGACAATAATCTTCCAAAATTTTGCTATATCTCTTTCTCCATCATATTTTCGAAATAAAGCCATATTTCATCATAAAAACATGATAACAACAATATATTGGAAGATTAAAGATCAAAATAACATCTAAGCTATGAACTAACCTAGAACTTCAAGAACTACAAAACTAAAAACTCAAAGCTTGCTTACCTCTTGAAGAACTTCCTTCCACTTCTCCATGCCTCTCCCTTCTCTCTAACTTCTCTCTACTATTGCTTAGAATAGTTTTTGGTGTGAAGCTTATGAAAAACCTAAGCTTCTATTTATAGAGAAATCCTAGAGATCTCAACCCTTGGATCACCTTTTGTATCAATGGCCATAATGAAGCATATGTGGCCTTATTACAAATCACTCATTTTCCCTTCCTCTCTTCCACAATTTCGTCCTCTCTCTCTCTCTCTTCGTTATCTCTTCCATTTCATAATGAAATCCTATCTCTTTAGGATTTCCTCTTACCGATTAATTTCCCTGCTTAGTGTTCTAATTGTATGTGTTTATAAAATCACAAATACTTTTAGAGATATGTTCTGAAGTTTATGTAGTCTCTTGAGAAGTATATGGTCCAATTAGGGGTTTTTACTAGCCTTTTAGTCATTTTAGGATAAATCACAAAAGTTACGGAAATAACTTTGGAGATATCCTACTTCAAGCTAAAAATATACTTGTTCATAATAAGTTCTTATATTTGATCTATGATTAACAAATCTCAAGATACAATTTATTTTCTATCGGTTCTCATTTACTTATGTCTTGAATTAATCCCATTGAGTTTTAATTCTCAAAATATCTTCTTACTTTTCTCTCACCTAAATGCTAAACACCACACATACACATTTTCTCTCTCCTTCCCTCTTCAAATTTTCGAATTACATGGCCCCTTCTTGGCCAAGGAATATGCTCTCCCACTTGCCAAAATATCCCATGTTTAAAGTGTTTCTATTGGCTATTCAATTATCACATGGATTAAGGCTTGATTAATTAGGACCATTAGATTAACTTTATTAGATTCAATCTTGGCCCTTGATAGAAGTTGCAATAGTTGACTTTTCAACATTAATTAGCAAAGCTTAATTAACCCTTAATTGCATTTGTCATTGGTGAATTGATTAGTGCTTTATTTAGACAAGCTTAATACTTCATTTTTGGCCCTTATACATTTCAAAATTAATTTGCCTCTAATCATCTTGAAGGATTATGCACTAATCTTAATTAGTGCAAGTTAAATTGTTAATCTTATTGATGCTAATTTCCCTTAATTTGTTTAAGTGTTTACACAACAGTTTATTGCTTATTTTAGCCATAATTATTTATCTACTAATTGTTGGCAATTTTCCTTAATTGGATTAATTATTTTCTCACAACTTTTGGGTTTACTTTAGTTATTTATGCACCATGCATTAATTTAATAATCATAGGGCAACTTATGGTCCCTAAAATTATATTGGATTTTTGCCTCTTTAAATTTCAAGGAAAATCAATAAATAAATTACTAAAATTAGAGACAACATGTTCTCCTATTTTAAATAGGTATTAATTGCAAAATATAAATTTTGGGGTATTACAATAAGCATAAGAGTTAAGGTTACAGTACGCGTCCGTACCTTCGTTGATGAATATGGTACGTCTGACGGTCGGAACGCAATCACAGATATCCTATAAGGATCATATCGTATTTATTAATTCATAATCAATATCCTAACAGATATTTTAGTCACAAATGACTATTTTACCCCTGACTCCAGAAATCGCAAACCGATAAAATTTCGCCAGAGCTTCGCTACTCTGACTCCCAACTTTCAAAACTTACTTCCTACCATGTTTTTACCTCGGCAGGAATCTTTCAATGCAATGAGGCATAAAAACAAGAATAGGAATTCTACCTCCTACTTCCTAGATCAAACTAACATTTATACTAAGAACTACTAAACAAAAGACTAGAACTTAAAAGCTAAGGACCGAAGAACTTACCTAGAACTTTGCTCCTTCTTCCTGCTTCTCTCTAGCTCTCACTTCTCTGTAGAATTTCGAATTGCTTCTTGAAATTTTGGTGTGAGATTTCAATTGAAATGAAGGGCCTATTTATAGGAAAAAGCTATGGCATTTTGGTAGTTCCATTGAACTTCCACTTCTCAATTCTTGACCGTCGGATCTAGGGTAAAATTGAGCTCTCATCCTCACCCTCCATTCCCTCCAAAACGTCCCCCCTCTCTCTCTCATCTCTTCACTTTTTTATCAAGCCTTGTTGGCCTCTCCAAAACCACAACCTTCACCTTTTGCATTTGTTGGCCAAAACTCCTCCATGTTTCAATTAGCATGTGCTCACAAATATTCTTAGAGGTAAAGTTTGAAGTTTATGTAGTTTCTTGAGAAGCACTTGAAATAACAAGAATTATGGTTCAATTTGGGGATTTTACTAGCGCTTTAGTCATTTTAGGATAAATTCCAAAAAGTTAAGGAAATGACTTTGGAGATAACCTACTTCGAGTTAAAAATACACTTGTTCATAATAAGTCCTTATATTGGATCTATGGTTAACATATTTCAGTACACAATTTATTTTCTATCGGTTCTCATTTACCTGAGTCTTGAATTAATCCTAATGGCTTTTGAACTCAAAATATCTCCTCCAATTGCTAGGCCCTCGTTTTGCCACATCACTCACATCTCTCTTCCACACACACACACACACACACACAAAATCGTCCCCCCTTTTTTTGCTTTTTATTTTTATTTTTTTTAATTATCTTATATTATTTTAGAAAGAAATTCTCTCATTGGTGGATTAGGTTTTACAAGGATTCAACTTTATGGTTGATTTTAAACCTTTAGATCTAGCTTTATGAGGTTTAATCCCAGCCATTGATTTTAGTTTGACTTGTCAAAATTGATTAACAAGTTTGATTAGTATCTTAATTTTATGCTTAATAATCTTCAACATATCATCTGTTGGTCAATTAGGCTTTAGGGATTTTATGTAATTAATCTTTATTCATTTCTTAATCATGCCTAATTAATTAACAATTATCTTTATACTAATCTTGACCATTGGTCTCTAATTAGGGTCATACATCCCTAATTGTGCCTTTAAAACATGTTATTCAATTAACTATGAAAGCCTTTGGAATTAATCTAATAAATGAAGATTTAATTATCTACTAATTGTTGGAAATTTTCTTTAATTGGATTAATTATTTTCTCACAACTTTTGGGTTTACTTTGGTCATTTATGCACCATGCATTAATTTAAAAATCATAGGGCAACTTATGTTCCCTAAAATAAAATTGGGTTTTTGCCTCCTTAAATTCCAAGGAAAATAATTAATTAAATTGCTAAAATTAGAGACAACACGCTTCCCTATTTTAAATAGGTATTATTTATCAAAATATAATATTTAAGATAAATAATTATCCGGGTATTACATTTCTCCCCCCGTTAAATAAAATTTCGCCCTCGAAATTTCACTCTATCGTAACTAGACTTCGGGCCATAAACTCTGGGTATTTCCCCATGTCTTTCTCTGTTTCCCAAATCGCCTCGTTAGGTGACAAACCCTTCCAGACTACCTTCACTATCGGAATGGTTCTATTTCTAAGCCGTTTCTCTCGGTAATCGAGAATTTGCTCCGGCTCGACTACGAAGGTTTTGTCATGTCGCACTTTGATACCATAAAGTGTCTCCGTGGCACCCATATGCCGTGGCAACACAAGATACCTCATACTCAATGATATGATCGCGGTCTGGTTGTAATAACTAAGAAACATGGAAAACGTTTATGGAGGTTTAATCAAGTTCGGGGGTAAGGTTATTTGGTAAGCGACTGGTTCATGTTTAACTAAAATTTTGAATGGTCTTACGTAATGCGGACTACATGTTTGCCTTTGAAGTGTTATACTGACACCGGTTACTAGGGATATTGTTATAAACATATGATCATTGACTTCAAACTATAGAGGTCTTCTCCTTTTTGTCAGCGTAGCTCTTCCATATGCTTTGTGCTGCTAGGAGTCGTCTTTTGATTACAACGTTTTGTTCGGAGGTCTGATTAATCAGATCCGGTTCAAGCAATTTCTGCTTAGATAAGGGTGACTGACACCTTCACCCTTGTAATTCGATCGCATAAATTCGGAAAACTCTAGAAATCTAGTCTATACCCTTACTACGCATGCTCACTTTAGCACATACTTTAATATTCAAACAATAATCTTAGTCATTTTGTACCCAGGTTTAGTATTCAAACTCAGGACCTATTCGTCCACCCTTACCATACTTGGTTACGTAGGCCTTACTGCTTGACCCATTCAGCCTCTTGGCTTAACACATATTGGCCTTCTGGCTCAATCCATTACTAGAGATTTTAGCCTCAATACCTAGGAGATTATCCTTAGGCTTTAGGCATTTAAACTAATACCTGGTACAATAAATGTCTTTGTCAAACTCAAGATGTACTGTAGACATCACAGTCACTGTAACAATTAGCATTTCACACAGTGCTAAATATCACCGTCTTAAGGTCTAGGAACACTATCCCGTGCATACTTGCACACCTAGTTCTCGAGCATCTGCTCGTCTATTTCATTTGAGCTCTTCCTACCCAAACTCTCAGACTACCTAAGAGGCTCAATTATTCCTTAGGTGTAATATCCTGAAAATCTCACTTATGATAAGTATCTTATTGAGTAAATAATACCTATTGGAAATAGGTGAATATGTGCCCTGAAAATCTCACTTATGATAAGTATCATATTGAGTAAATAATACCTATCAGAAATAGGTGAATATGTGATATCAAATTTGTAGGGGAAAAATCTCTTGAAAATTAGAGTGCCAAAATGACGAAAATGCCCTTGTAGGACATAAATAAGTTAGGAAAATTATGAAAAATCCTGAGAGGTAGTAAAATAATTATTAAAATTGAGAGAATATATTGTCTCTAATTTTGGTAATTTAATAAATTATAAGCTTGGAAGAATTGTAAAATAACAATTATAAAGTATTTGGAGATCATAACTAACTCCATAATTTTTGATATTTTACATGGGAGATAAAATAGCAATGTTAGTTCAGATTTTGAGAGGAAGTAATTAGTTCTAAATAATAAAATTGTCAACAAATAATAAGTGATTGATTAAATAATTATTGGTTAATTATTTAAGCTTGAACGATGAAATAATTGTGATAAATTGTGTAGAATTCTATAATTAATGGTTTATGGCTAGAAAATTAGAATAAATATATTTGCTAATTAATTGGAAGATATGAAGGAAAATCTATGAGATTAAGTAATTTTAAGCCTAAATACAAATATGGGCCAATAGGAAAATTTTGTAAAAAATTATGTAAAAATAATTATTAAATTATATAATAATAAAAAAAAAATAAAAAAAATATTAATATGTGTGTGTGCCGACATCTTGAAGGGAGAAAAGGGAAAAAATGAAATGATGATGGAGTGTTAGATTAAAACACTTAATTAAATAGTAATTAAAGTAAAAAGTAGAAAAGGTAAATAAACACCGATAGGAATTGGATCCTGACTGGAAAACCATGAACAAAGTTTCTAAAGTCAGTAAAGAATATGAAAGAGTGGATTTTTACTGGAAAACCATGAACAAAGTTTCTAAAGTCAGTAAAGAATATGAAAGAGTGGATTTTTATCTTGAAATAGACTGTTCCAGAAGTTAATTCCGAGATCGGTGGAGCATTTTGATAATAAGACGAAATAGGGTAATCTGTGAAAAAGGCAGATAGTCACAGATTTGGAATTTGAAGAACATAAATTGTAACTCAACATCTTGGTATGAGTTTATGATTATCTGGACATATTTGGAGTCAGTGAATTTTTGTCCAGAGATTGATGATTCCGGAAGTTCGTTCCGTAACCGAGCACGTTTTCGAGAAACTTCAGCAGGACCGTTGGAACCCTGTATGGAGTCAAAAATTTAGTTAACTCAGACATTTCTAATGAGTAAGAAAATGTCTTCAAAGTTACTATTCCGGATTTCTAAGATTTTACAAGATTACGCGATTCAGACATCGATCGGAGAATTTTACCGGGCAAGGCTTCTAGAAGGTGCAAGGTGGCACCTTCTGATTGGCCAAAATGGTGACTCATCATACCACCTAAGGGGGATGGAGGTCGGCTGCCAAGTGGCATGGAGAGGATCTTGACACCTTGCGAAAGTGCAATCCGACGGTCTATATCCGGTATGATAAAGCAATGAATAGTGTCACATACTTTCCCTATAAATAGGCTTCAAACCCTTTGGAAATCCTCACACCATTTTCTTTGAGCAAAACCGAAAATAGGGAGAGGTTAGAGAGAAGGAGGAGCTGGGGAAATTTCGTAGCGAAGCTCTGAGTAAGTTTTTCGGTACTTAGTCTTAAGCTTCCGTAGTTCTTTCATTAGTTGGAGTAGAAATGTTAGATTAGTCTTTAATCTTCCAAGTATGATTAGATATCATATGTTAGGGGTATTTTAAGCATGAATTTCGAAAATCATGGTGGAGTTGAAGTTCTGTCAAAATTTTGGAAAGTCGGAGTCAAAGTAGCGAAGCGCTGGCGAAATTCCGCCGATTAGGGGAATAGGGCAAAATGGTAATTTTTACCTAAAATGCCTGTTATGATGTCAAATACTGATAATGGTGATATTATCATTATAGGATATCAGTAATCTTGATCTGCTGTCATTACGCTGTTTGACGTACCGCTGTCAGCTCGCAGTTTCCGTCAAAAGTGCAGTTTCCGTCAAAACGTACCAGAAGTACCGTATATTGTCAACGGAGGTACGTTCGCGTACTGTAACACTAGCTCTGATGATTATTGAATGCATATATGTGATGATATGTTGTGTGAATAGTTTGGTGCCGAAGGCAAGGCTAGTCTATGTGGGTGTGCCAATTAGTCGCCGTAAAGTCAGTGAGGCCCCATGATAGACACTTACCTGGCCATTCTATTCGGTGCTATATGCACCGTGTCTATGGAATCGTACATAGATGCACCGTGTCTATGGAATCGTACATAGATGCACCATGTCTATGGAATCGTACATAGATGCACTGTGTCTATGGAACCGTACTTAGATGCATTGTGATTAAGGAATCGTACTTAGATCACTATTACAGTGTTTACGGGTTATTGTCATGATAATGCTGTATTGTTTTCCTATATGGATCATTGCTGTGATTCTAGAAATATATGTTACGCATATGTTGTTTATAAGCATGAGGTTAACCGTTACCTGAGTTCCAATGTGGTAAATTGGATCTCAGCTATAACTTCAGGGTTCGGAGGACCGAGGGCCGAGGAAAGAAGCAAGCAGGCCACGTAGAAGATGTAACATCCCAAATTTTGGGATTTGGAATTTGAATATTATATGAGAAATTTAATTGTGGAATTTTCCCTAAAATAATTATGAAAAAGTTTAGGCTTATTTTTCCCTTAATTTATTTTGGGAAAAGAATAATTCAAAAACGGAGTAAATTATGCCTAAAATTTTAGAGATAATATTTAAGGCCAAAATAAATATATTGAGGAAAGAAAAAAAAACCCAAGCCATTTATCCATTAACCCAATTACCATCAGCTCTCCCAAAACGTTGCAGCAGTAGAAAATGCATATACATTAGCTAAAACACGTTACCTCCTTGGCCCATGCAATCAATTTGATCCCACCAGCCCATTACTCTTCTCAATTCAGGATGAACCAAAACGCCGAATACTCCCTCCTTTATCCAACAACACCTATTGGCCCTACACCCAATAAAATATACAACCCAACCCATTATTTTAATTAAACTAGCCTATTATTATCACTTTTAGTTCAGCTCCAACACGTGATAGCAAGGGAAATACATATCAGCTGCAACACGTTGCTGTCAGGAAAGATTAGCGGTAAATCATAACTCTCGGCCTTATCACAGCAGCGTCGATCTCGGTGAAAACCATTCACGCAACAGTAACACGATACTCCTCCTCTCAGCAAATCCTGACTCCCAGATATCTTGAGCCTCTCAACGCTGGAAAAGCTCTTGGACCGTTGGCTTTTCTTGCGTGGAACCAGACCTGCCAACTGCTATATAACCATTACCCTGCATCTTCCAACCATCCAACTGTTCACGCAACCAGCAACCTCCATGCTTCTTCCATCAGAAAGTTCAGGCGTCCCATACCTCTTAATCCCAACACCTTATCCGCTGGCTCCTTCTCAGATTGCACCTTTGGGACTATATATATATATATATAAGCATCCACGTTTCACTTCCTCCAGCAAAGTGAATCCAAGACTTAGAAAGAGTGGAGACCGAGAGTGAGGCGTGAAAGTGAGAGAACGAGAGAGAGGGAGAGTTCCACTGTTGCTTTTCCTCTGCTCTAAGTATCAAAAACAGAGGCAAGAGTGAGCTTAGTTATTTCATCTTCTCTGCATCTAGTTTCTGAAAACAGAGGTGAGCTTTCTTCACTGCACATAGTATATAAATATATAAGGTTTAAATGTATAAGGTTTAGAGAATCAAGAGGGAAACCATACTATCTTATATATGTGTATGTTTGTCGGTGCATGTGAAAGGAGAAAGGAAAATATGAATTTTTTTGCTATTATGAATATCGAAAGGTTGCTGCATATATATAAAACAGAGGGAAGGAAAATAATAGGAGAACATATATGTACATATCACGTTGAAAGAGTAGTGGTAGTGTGCTGATTAATATATATATTTATACCGATGTGTTCTACTGGTGTAGCGTTGCAACATAAGTATAGAAACTTAATGTGTCAAAGAATACTTATATATATAGGTAAAGATGTCGTTGAACATAGAAGAGAAGCTTAGCTATTTTTTTATTTTATATAAATAGAAGTTGCAATCATGATAAATATTAGCGCTACATATATATATAAAGGTTGCTGACCTATCATCTTATAAATAAACGTTGCTTTATTTCATGCATGGATATATGCCTCTATTCATGGATATTGAAGCAGAGACTAAAGCTTAGTGTATACATATTAAATCAGGGTATGTGTTACATATATATAGGTGTTCGTTGCATGTGTTTATCATTCCAAGTTGTGCACATATAAATAAATACCTTAAGGCTATATAAAGAAAAAGGAAGTGTGGTCTTGCTTATATGGTGGCGGTGGCTGAATGAGGATGTACTGTCGTGTAGGCTTTTGATTATATAAGTATATACACATAAATTATGAAAACCGTGGCTTTACATTTGGAAGATAGAAATAAGTGGAACACCTACAGTCATCCATTTATGTAGATATTAGAAAACCATGAGAAACATTAAATTTGTGCATTAAATCATATTTTATATGATGACTGGTATTTATTAAACTCCTAATTTAAAATGATGGGATAGTTCCTGAGAGTTTAAAAATAGTTGTAGAAAAATACCAATAGATAGTAAAATAATAATAATAATAATAACATAGATAAATATTGTTATTATTGTTAGTAAAAAGGGAATAAATAATAAAGGGAGTTATTAATTAATAATAAATAAAAGAGTGTTATTATTAATTAATAATAACAATAATTAAAAAGAGTATAAAGGGAGTAACAAATCCACCAGGGTAGAAAAGTCAATAGTGGCAATGACATCTCTTAGGATATTGTTTATAAGGGAAATAATGTGGTGATACTATTATAGGATATCCAGGAAAGTCAGTAATCAATACCAAAAGGTGAAAGTACCGCTAGCTACGCAGACTAAGGTACGGACGCGTACTGTAACTTTAACTCTGATGTGTCTTGTATGCTTATATGTGATAGGATGATTCATAGAATCATGGACAAGACTGGGTCTTGGGTCATGCACAGTGGCTAAGACTTGGTCTTAGGTCACCTGTTTATATACATTCATCTTTACACGGGTTATAGTCATGATAATGCCGTATGTATGTTTTCCTAGCGCTGAGGACACGAGAAGCTGTCGTGGCACAGGTGAGAGTGCAAACGTTGTTGACATTACATGGGCTGTGTACTATGTATTGTTGTGTTGTTAACATTACATGTGCTGTGTGCTATGTTTTGTTGTGAACTTTACATGGGCTGTGTGCTTGTTAATGCTGAAATGTAATGAATATCTGTCATATATATTGTTTATACTTGAGCATGAGGTTAATCATTACCCGAGATTCAATGGGTATTGAATCTCGAATTTACCCTAGCTTCAGGATTTGGAGGATCGGGAGCCGGAGAAAAGGGTAAGCAGCACGTGTAAGGATTCAGCCGGAGATTTTATTTTGGGATAGTATTTATGTATAATTTTTGATTAGTCGGATAATTGTACTACTAACGTGCCGACCGGATACACCGCAAAGAACTTAAGTTGTATCACACTTATATTCCTCCGGGAATTTTAAATTAACCAGCATATGTCTGGGCATATGTTATCAGTCACTCATTCGTCCAAACGTTTTGCATGCTCTCTATTGCGACTCACTCTGATCTGTTAACACCTTTACTCTGATAACTTCACACCAATTAGTCTAATAAGGAATTTAGGACATAAATGGACATCATAATGGACGTAGGAATTAGGGGCGTTACAGAAGATCCGGTTGAAGATTTCTTTCTGTTGTATTATACTTTTGAACCACACGGTTTTTGTACCACTGTTGTATCCAGCCAGACTTATGGTATTTTATATATACATATCAGTTACTCAATCGCTCCGATGCTCTACTCTGATGAAAAAAATATACTGCTTTTGGAAAATGGGATGTTACATTAGGTCTCAAAGGTTTTTACTAGTTTCCACGCAAGAATAAGAATCATTGACTGTATTAGCAAATTCTTTCTTAGTCAAAGTAAATACTACGCCAAACTTTATCATAAAAATGAAGAATCAAATTCTTAACATTTCTATCAGTAGTGAGGAAAAATCAATGTATCATTTACAAGGTAACCGAAAAATAGCTTTAACGAAATCCAAAACAAATTTTAAGTACCATTTAGTTTCCATGAAATTCACAGGACATTACTAAGTTTATGTCTTTTACTTATTACAAAAACACAATAGAGGCAATTTAACACAATAAAACAAGATTCAATCTTCAGCTACTACAGTAGCAAATAAATTTCAAATTTCTGTTTTATATATTTGAAATCTAATGGTGTGGACCAAAATTCTCACACAAGTATTGGTGTAATGATGCACTCAAAGAGAGTCTCAAGAGTATTAGCACTAACATTACCAACTCTTAATTTAAAGATCAAGACTCATTAAAGTGCATGCTCCAAATTTCCTATTTTAGAACTTCATTTTAATTCTCATGGTTTCTGTTTTTACAAAGCACAACAAACAAACCTTAAAATTGCCGAGTCAAATAGTTCATACTAACTTGAAGACGTTCATCAAAACTTTAAATGAACAAAGATTTATGATGCGAAGTTATTTCACAAGGAAAGGTGATAAGAAATCTTAATTTCACTGGACCATAAGTACCATACATTTCAAAACAAGGTTCCAATGCAATGTATGCCATAAAATTCAACCGATTGTCATTTCAATAGTTAAAACTAGTTTATTCATTAGGTTTCATCTAATTCTAACATGCACCATTCGAAACTAATCTTGTTTATCATACCAATGACTAACAATCAAGTTTTACAACAGAGATTACCAAAAACAATGGTCGATCAGGTATTTTGAGAAAAATAATATTAATCATATCCATTAGTCCAAGTGTGATAGCAAAAATTCAGAGAGTGGAAATGCACATAGTCTACTCCAACTACTTTCATGAATTTTAATCCGTTAAAGATTTTCTTGCATAATGAAGTAAGATTTCCAAACTCAGATTTTCCAATATAACTAAATGAGGCAAGTAATATTACAAGGATGTACAAGTCATAGCTTTATTAGATAAGCAACTTCTTTTCACAAAACACTTAGATTTCCCATTCCTAATTAAGTGCTATTTCCATGTTACGCCGAATTTTCATAAAAATCACATACAAGTGTCATAATCCAGAGTTCTTACAGTTAGCTGGTTGGAGTATAATAATTACATGCATAAACCTTAGTGAAATACCTTAACAATGCGCACTTAACAATATTTAACAAATTTGAATAAGGATTACTTTCAAAAATATAGTTTCATACCATCTTAGTTTAGGAAAATGAAATACTCAAGGTAGATTTTAAGTGTACAGTTATTTTGACGTCTTGCTACCTATGAGTTATATTTGGAAATTTTCAGAGATAAAAATGGGTGTTCAATTTCATGTATAGACATCTAGATAATACTGGAAGCAATAACTCATACAAATTTAAAGTCTCAAAAACAAATATCCAATGCAATCACATATAACATGTTCAGAAATCAGCATTTGAGAATAAAGGGGAATTCTTTTCTTAATTTACCCCTTTTTAGTAATATGGTTTTCCAAAAACCAGGGAAAACTTAATAGTAAGCCCTTCCTACTTTTTGTAAATATTTTCACTCAAAAGGTGAAACAACCTTTAGAAATGTAATTATTCAACAAAAGGAATAGTACCAAGTGCATGTTATGGACTATAACAACTTCCTTTCCTCATTATTTAGAACAAACATAAAAGAACATACAACAAGAAGATGATCACAAAAGATTTTCAGTGCCACATTAGAGAATATTAGATAAGTATCTTATTATATCCAAATTCTTTTAACTTCTTTCCAATAATATATGATGGTTTTAATCAAGAAGCATCAAGAAGCAACTTTTTCATGCTTTGTAAAGAAACATACTACTTGCAATTATGACCAATTGATGGTCTCCACAAAAAGAGTTCATACAGGGTATTGATTAATGTGTCACCTATTTCAACAATAATAATGATGTCAAAACTCTATTTAATAAGACACATATCTTCACAACCACGATAAGAAAAGGATCTTTGAGATTTGCTGAGACACATTTAAAACGTGATCAATAATGATTTTTCATTTAAAACCTTTCTCATGTGTTTCCCAACGAAATATTTTTCTTTCAAATCATTAACATAGATATTTATTCCCACGGAATAAAAGGAAACCAATTATTGGCCTTTCTTAACATATACTTAGATACTAATCTACTAATATTCTTTCTTCCTTGAGTAGATACTCCATAAAGGAATCTTCCCATACTAGTCAATCTACCCACCACTAGACTTATTAAAATATCTCTGCTATCCAGGAAAACAACCTGACATAGCGGAGAAACAAATGGGCCACCTACAGGGCCTTCAATGATGCCTTGATTATGATTATGCCCGGGTTCATAATGATAATCGAGACCCCAAAGAACATTGTGCCGGTAGTTATGTCCTACTACTTCATACTATGTTCAGCTATTCTAGTATAACTTCCATCACTATCCTTTTAGCTTCCTTTGATTGGTACTAAGTTTACTTCCGTTTCTCGATTACATGTTATCTAAATCTAGCCCTTGGAGATGATACAGAAAGGAGTGGAAATCGACTGTACGTTTTCCGTCTAGAAGTTCATTCACCCTTTCCATCCATAAGCGATCTCGAGGAAAAAGGTATAGGGTTGGTGTTACCCAATCGTTTAACGGGTAGGGAAAACCCTTGCGTTACTTTTGCTCGTAAGTCACGTTGACTCTATTCTCTGATACTGGGGTATGTCCCTTTGCTAGTCTCACCGTGTTGATTTTCCATTAAGCACTCCGTTCGTAGAGTGCCTATCAGCCTTTTGTTTGGACATGTCGCAGAAGATTTGGTTTATAGAAAGATTCATTCTCCGAGTCATCTTGATGGCTCAACCGCTGAAAATGCTCACGGTTGTTGTTATTGGATGAATGATCCATTCCGATAGGTTTTTCCGGCTCAGAAAGTATACTAGCCATCGATTTGAGATAGTACACATAATCAGGGTTGTGTACGGGTTCAGAGTTGTATACCGACTCAGGGGGTATACGTTCGAAGGTTTACAGTCATGAATGAGCATAGAGGTTTTTCCCTAAGGTAGGGTGATGCACTGACTCAAAGTAGTACACTGGTTCGGGATGTTATACCGAGTTAGGATGGTACTCTAGTCTAGGTTTCACTGTTTTTCGTGCGGTATGTCTTACCGGTCTATAGTAGTTTATGTCGGGAGATCTACCTCCGTTCATCACTACAACGTCACAGTAGGGTTATACCAGTACTCTTTAGATATACTCCAAGTTTAAAAAGGCTTAGAACCTAACTCCGTTAATCAAACCGATTGGCCAGGTAGGTGTCTATCATGGGAGTCTCACCGAGTTCACGGAGACTGATTAACTGACCCACATAGATTAGCCTTGCCTTCGGCACCAAAAGGTTTTGAAATAACTTAGTCAGATATATGCCAGGACAACTGCTCTGATACCAAAAATGTAACATCCCAATTTTCAAAAGTGAAATATATTTTTTTTTCATCAGAGTAGAGCATCGGAACAAGTAAAGGATTGAGTAACTGATAACCATTAACTGTGGCGTATCTGTTTGTTCATAAAGAACATTACATACATCTGAGTATTACAACGGTATTGTAACATCCCAACTTTTAAAAGCAGTATAATTTTTTTTTTCATCAGAGTAGAGCACCGGAGCGATTGAGTAACTGATATGTATATATCAAACGCCGTAAGTCTGGCTAATTACAACAGCGGTACAGAAACCGCGTGGTTCAAAAGTATATAACAAAAGAAAGGCTTCCACTGAACAACAAAATGGAAGTCTTCAATGGGTCTTCTACTTGGGCTGCTTGCCTCTCTCCTCGGTCCTCGATCCTCCGGAACCTGACGCTAGGTTAAGAGCTGAGATCCGATGCATCCGGACCTCAGGTAACGGTTAATCTCATATTTACATACACAACATATGCATTACATACATTCACATTACTAACAACATAAGTATCACATACAGCAAGCGCATCCAAATAGCACATAAGCCCCCAGGCAGATGTGTGGCCCTTAGCAACGTATTCTAACAGCACATAAAATGTGTGGCCCTTAGCAACGTATGGCCTTTAGCAACGTTTGGCCCATAGCACCACATACACTACACATAGCACATACATGCATACCATAAATATCAGAGTTAGTGTTACAGTACGCGGACGTACCTTCGTTGATGTACGTAGATGTTTCTGGCGAAAACTGTACTTTCTGACGGAAAACAGCGGTTTGTCCGTCAGCGGCACGTTGGACAGCGTAACGGCAGCAAACTAGGATTTCTGACGTCCTATAAGAGTAATGTCACTTTTATTAGTGATTTGATACTATATCTGACATTTTAGGTAAAAATTACCATTTTGCCCTTCTACCCCTAATTGACGGAATTTCGCCAGAACTTCGACGCCATTTTGATTTTCGAAAATAAAGACTAAAATAGCCCTCCCATATGATATCCAATCATACTTGAAAAATTAAAGGCTATTCTAGCATTACAACCCCTATTTTTGAAAGAACTTCAAAAGCTTCAACTTTTCGGAGACTCGATCCCTACTATGTTTTTACCTCTTCAGGCATATTTTTCAATGCAATGAGGCCTAAAAACAAGCATAGGAATTTCATCTCCTACTTTCTAGATCTAACTAACAACTCTACTAACTACCGAACTAAAACTCGAACTTAAAAGCTAGAGACCGAAAGACTTACCCGTTGAAGACTTTCTTCACAATTTTTCCAGAGCTTCTCTCTCTTCTTTCTCCCTCTAAGATTTCGGCCAAAGGAGGTGAAAATGGCGTGAAGAAAAATGAAGGGAAGACATGCCTATTTATAGAAAACCTAAGGGATACATAAGGAATTTTTCACTTTGTTTACAACCTTGGAAAATCAAGACCAAATTGGTGTATAATTCTTGTCCATCCATGCCTCTTGGACGAATTGGAGAGCTGATGTGGCTGCAAATGAGTGGTTCCAAGTGTATTGACTTATGTTGCTTTATAGCCCGGTCTAATAGAATTCCCCCGATCGGTACTCGATTCGCGTGATTTCGGAGAAATCTCAAAATTCTAGATTTACAACTTTGAAGACATGTTCTCACTTACTAGAAATGTCCAAGTTAACCTAAATTTTGATTCCATATAGGGCTCCAACTGTCCAGTTGAAGTTTTCTCGAAAAACGTGTCCGGTTTCAGAACGCATTTCTGAAAACATCATCTTCCTCAGAAAAATTCACTGATTCCAAATATGTTCAGATAAATTCAAACTCACATCTAGATATCGAGTTAGAATCTATTTTCTTCGTATCCAACAATATGCCTATATGCATTTTTCCCTATTTCGTCTTATTAGGAAAATGCACAATCGGCTTCAGAATTAACTTCTGGAAGAGTCTAACGGAAGATAAAATTCCACTGATCAATATTCTACCCTGACTTTGGAAATCCCATTCCTAGATCTCTAGATAGGATCCGTTTCTTAATTTTTAAATTACTATTTATCATTTTTCACTTTAATAAATTATATTATATAATAATACAAAACTTATAACCTAAGCTTTCATTATTTATTTATTTATTATTTTCTGCCCATTTTTTCGTTTTTTTATTTAATTAATTAATTAATTATTTAATTAATTAAATAATTATTTTTACATAATTTTTTTACAAAATTTTCCTATTGGTCTATTCTTGCATTTAGGCTTAAAAATACCTAAACTCAACTATTTTTCTCCAAAATTTCCAATTAATTAGTAAACATGTTTTTACTAATTTTAAAACAAAAACCACTAATTTTAGGGTTTTACATAATTACTTGTGAATTTCCTTTGCTTATGCTTAAGTAATTAGCCCAATATTACTTAATTACTTAATTATAACAAGTTGATAATTTTATTACTTAGGATGCCTCATTACCTCATAACTTTTGTATTGACATTTTTGCTTTCATGTCTCCTGCATTATCTTAGCATTTACGGGGGTATTACGGTCATTTCCTTACTTTTTGAGTATTTTTCTACATTTTCTCCAAGTTTGTAACTTAACAAATTACCTAAATTAAGGATAACATCCTTCCTTATTTCAAATAGATTTTTACTTGCTTCTTTTATAGCTTTCACAGGGTATTTATAACCCATAATGTGTTTAGGGACCTATTTGCAAATCTTTAAACGTTTTAGGGACCTAATTGCAAATTATCTAATTTCAAGGGAAATTACCCTGACAACAAGGTAAACTCAATACAAGGTGTTCGAGACCTCATATTCACCTATTTTTAATAGGTATTATTTACTCAATTTTGATATTTACCCTAAGTGTGATTTTTAGGGTATTACAGGTATTATTTTACATCTAGGTATCTTTAGTCGGGTCTCGCGCATGCTGCTTGCTCTTGTCTTCGGTCCTTGGTTCTCCGGACCCTGAAGCTATAAGAGCTGAGGTCCAATGCCCATCGGACCTCAGGTAACGGTTAACCTCATGCTTATGTAAACAATATATGGATGACAGATATTCATGACATTTCAGCAATAATCGATCACTACAAAAGCCCATAACAGATGTAGGAAATACATAATCGAATATGTAAGGCAATAACAATACACAGCCCATAAATATGTATGTTATCCCGGTCTGCACTATTCACCAGTGCCACGATGTACAGTCGTGTCCTCAGCGCTAGGAAAACTTAACGGTATTACCATAACCATAACCCGTATATAGCTGAATGTATAATGAAAGGTCTAAGACAAAGTCTTAGTATATGAATACAACTATCATATATAAACACACAATAAGCATAAGAGTTAAGGTTACAGTACGCGTCCGTACCTTCGTTGATGAATATGGTACGTCTGACGGTCGGAACGCAATCACAGATATCCTATAAGGATCATATCGTATTTATTAATTCATAATCAATATCCTAACAGATATTTTAGTCACAAATGACTATTTTACCCCTGACTCCAGGAATCGCTAACCGATAAAATTTCGCCAGAGCTTCGTGTAACACCCCAATTTTCAATAACAAAATCTCTACTTAACCAAAGCATTTGAAATATTGCTAATCAACAACAACAACAACAAAAAAACCATTCTTTTGAGGGCCAAATTAATTTCCCAAAAAGGTATACAAAATATTTACAGTGCCAAAATAAATTTCTAAAATATTTCAGAGTTGATAAAATGTGGAAGTCTTATGGTCATGACAAATACAAATAACACACCATATCCTAGGAGTACAAAAGAGTCTTCAAGACTCACTCCACAGGTGTCTTCCCTTGCTTCCTACTAAAATAATATCCTGAAAAAAAAAATGAATATTGCAACCATAAGATCCTAAGATCTCAGTAACCATTGGTTATTCAGAAATATACATGCAAACCAAAATCGAGAACATACAGTCCAAAATCAAGTTTAATTCACAATAATTTTATTAATATTATATCATAAAACCTTTCACAAATTAGTTCTCGATTTGGTTAATAAAATCCCTTCCCAAAAAGGGTTCCAAAACTATGGAACATCATTTCATTTTTTTTTTAACATCTTCACAAGAAATATCATATAATATACCATACAAATATGCAGTATGCAATATGCCCCTTATATCACCGTCCATCCTTAACCGCTGACTGGAGCCATAGGCGTTACATAGTCCAATAGAAACACATCCATTTAACTGGATTGTCTCAAGCTCACCAGTTCTTAAGATACACCCGGCCAAAGGTATAGAGCTTAAGTCTGGACTATGGCTCCCCTCCTTAAACACAACTAAGGAGGTGTCACATATCCCACAACTCCAATGCAATCCCGGCCAAAGGAAGACATGGAAGAAGGGGCCCTGACAAGTACCATACACTGTGCACCGAGTGATGGCATAAAGAAATCTCATCATAAAAATTCCTCCTTACTCCAACCCTTCACAAATGTACCACCATTCATATGCATCAATGACAAACCATCATAATAAAATAAATAATATTCCCATCATAACACATAAGCATACTTAAAATGTTTCCAAAGTACATAACCATGAGTTTTAATAAACAACAAATATGCTTGAAAAGTTTCTCATCTCATCAAATATAATTTTAGATACATATATGATTCCAAATCAAGCCCTCCATGGGCACAACAAATACCAAAACAATTTAATATATACACATATATACAGTTGACAAGTATATAAAAGAATAACCAGGGTTACCTCTCCTCCAAGCTTACAGGTAATCACATAAGAGTTACTTCAAATCTCTTAATGAGAGTCTACAAAAGCACACACATAAATTTCTATTAACATATTATTCAAACTATTCTAAAACCTTAAGCTACCCTCCAAAAATTAATATTTATATTATATATACACCCACACATTCATATTTATTATGATATAGGTATATATATAACACATAATCACAACTAACAACAAAGATCATGTTTCCTTTCTTTTCTTTTTATATATATAAAGTACAAAAAAATATATAATACTCATTTATATCCATATAGTGCAGCGCCTTATTCGCAAAGAACAAACTCAGGAACTTATAATTATATCTATATGAGCAATAACACAAGTATACTTTTCTTTTTCTTTTCCAAGAACAGATGCCAACCGACAAGCATATATATATATATATATGTAAAAGAAAAACCTTTTTCCTATCTCTCTTCTTTTATTTATTGCATTATATATATAAAGATACTATGCACAGTGAATGTATCGGTAACAACAAATATATATGAAGCCAAAGTCCATATACACGTACATCAAGCTTTTCATATATAAACACACACATATCACAGTGAGCAAATGACAGCAAGTTTTATGTTCTTATATTTCACCCTTTATATGTTGTATATCTTAGATCATCTCATCATTTTCATATGCTGCTACGCACACTCACACACGTTTACCTATATATATATATATATATATACACAGTGATATATTCCTACCGCTTATTACTCCCAAGCTTGCGTTGGATCATTATGGAAGCGAGAAGAAGCAAGACTTGAAGGCTTACCTCAAGTTGTCGGCTAGAATCGCTGGTCTTCAACGAGGAACAGTTCAACTCTGCTTTCGGGACTCCAAAACAGAGCACACAACAACTGGGCTCTCTCACACTCTCTCTTGGTCACACTCTCTCTCGTTCTTGGTCTCGGTTTTGGCTGGAGCCAAGTGAATGAAAGGGAGTCAAGAGGTATGGGTTATATAGCACACAGGGGTCTGGACCGAGAAGAAACGTTGGGTTCGAGGAGAAAGAATACCCAGCGGTTGAAGGGTTAAGATAGAGACACATGGAACTGTCACTGTTGTGGGAAGCATGGCTGGTTTGGTGATCTCACTCTGTGACATCGTGTTTGACCGGGATTATTTGGGATACTGGGTTACTATTGCGTTTTAGTGTTTCTGCAATTGACGCTGATTACTTGCTGATCTGTGTTCAGTTTTCTTTCTTCTCTCATTTTTTTTTGAACTTCTGCGTGTTTGACCGAAGAAATAAGGAGAAACTGAGATACGTATATGTCCTGCTACTATGTTTTCATCTTTTATGTTATGATAGATAATGGGCTGGGTTTATTTAGGATCATGGGCTGATGTGTGTATTATACGTACGGGTGTTGGGTTTATTCAATGAAAATGTGCATATATGTTACTTGGTTTTATTATTTATTCATTTTTCTTTTACAATAAAAATGAATTCCTAGTTTTCCAAATAGTTAAGTTTAATCATTGGCTATTCTTCACAATCTAATTCTCATATATAATTTTAGGCATTCTTTATTGAATTATTATTTTCCCAAAATAAATTAATTAAGGGAAAAATAAGCCTAAACTTCCCACAATTAATTCTCACAATTATTTTAAACCATAATCACATAATTCATTCCCATAAAATACCTAAATTTCAAATCCCAAAATTTGGGATATTACACTTCGCTACTCTGACTCCCAACTTTCAAAACTTATTTCCTACCATGTTTTTACCTCATCAGGCATCTTTCAATGCAATGAGGCATAAAAACAAGAATAGGAATTCTACCTCCTACTTCCTAGATCAAACTAACATTTATACTAAGAACTACTAAACAAAAGACTAGAACTTAAAAGCTAAGGACCGAAGAACTTACCTAGAACTTTGCTCCTTCTTCCTGCTTCTCTCTAGCTCTCACTTCTCTGTAGAATTTCAAATTGCTTCTTGAAATTTTGGTGTGATATTTCAATTGAAATGAAGGGCCTATTTATAGGAAAAAGCTATGGCATTTTGGTAGTTCCATTGAACTTCCACTTCTCAATTCTTGACCGTTGGATCTAGGGTAAAATTGAGCTCTCATCCTCACCCTCCATTCCCTCCAAAACGTCCCCCCTCTCTCTCATCTCTTCACTTTTTTATCAAGCCTTGTTGGCCTCCCCAAAACCACAACCTTCACCTTTTGCATTTGTTGGCCAAAACTCCTCCATGTTTCAATTAGCATGTGCTCACAAATATTCTTAGAGGTAAAGTTTGAAGTTTATGTAGTTTCTTGAGAAGCACTTGAAATAACAAGAATTATGGTTCAATTTGGGGTTTTTACTAGCCCTTTAGTCATTTTAGGATAAATTCCAAAAGTTAAGGAAATGACTTTGGAGATAACCTACTTCGAGCTAAAAATACACTTGTTCATAATAAGTCCTTATATTGGATCTATGGTTAACATATTTCAGTACACAATTTATTTTCTATCGGTTCTCATTTACCTGAGTCATGAATTAATCCTAATGGCTTTTGAACTCAAAATATCTCCTCCAATTGCTAGGCCCTCGTTTTGCCACATCACTCACATCTCTCTTCCACACACACACACACACACACACACAAAATCGTCCCCCCCCCCTTTTTTGCTTTTTTTAATTATCTTATATTATTTTAGAAAGAAATTTTCTCATTGGTGGATTAGATTTTACAAGGATTCAACTTTATGGTTGATTTTAAACCTTTAGATCTAGCTTTATGAGGTTTAATCCCAGCCATTGATTTTAGTTTGACTTGTCAAAATTGATTAACAAGTTTGATTAGTATCTTAATTTTATGCTTAATAATCTTTAACATATCCTCTGTTGGTCAATTAGGCTTTAGGGATTTTATGTAATTAATCTTTATTCATTTCTTAATCATGCCTAATTAATTAACAATTATCTTTATGCTAATCTTGATCATTGGTCTCTAATTAGGGTCATACATCCCTAATTGTGCCTTTAAAACATGTTAGGTAATTAACTATGAAAGCCTTTGGAATTAATCTAATAAATGAAGATTTAATTATCTACTAATTGTTGGAAATTTTCTTTAATTGGATTAATTATTTTCTCACAACTTTTGGGTTTACTTTGGTCATTTATGCACCATGCATTAAATTTAAAAATCTTAGGGCAACTTATGTTCCCTAAAATAAAATTGGGTTTTTGCCTCCTTAAATTCCAAGGAAAATAATTAATTAAATTGCTAAAATTAGAGACAACATGCTTTTTTATTTTAAATAGGTATTATTTATCAAAATATAATATTTAAGATAAATAATCATCCGGGTATTACAGGAAATCACCGTAATTTGTATTTCTCATAAACATCTTGAACTATCATTATCACCAAAGACAAATTTTTCATTTAATCACTGCTTCTGGTTTCTTCACTTCAGCAATTTCGTATTCAATGAAGTCAAGGGAAAAAGTAACTGTTCATTGAAAATCCTAAAATTTCTTTCCTCTTCATTTTCATTATTTATCCTTCCAAATTTTCTTCTCATCCAAGCAAAGCTTAACTCTTAAAATATTAAAACACAATGCGACGAGTTCTACATCATCTTTTGGCAATATTGATGAACAAAAGTGCACCTAGATCATTATTGCACCTGTTGTTCTACCGAAGTTTCTACCCTACCATATCTTTCTTGAAAGATTGACATGATTTTGATGGATGAGCATGTATGTTATTTATGAGGTTTCCTTACATATGTAGCACATTCCTTCCATTCTATATCATTTTTTTGACTGGTATATATACGATTTTCTGATTCAGTTTTACATAATTGTTCTATATGAGAGAGAGATTAAAGAACATTCAACCGATGAAGCATCGTGCATGTTGATAAATTTGGTTTTTGTTCTTCAAGTAATTGTATTCTACTTTTGCCTTTTTCTGATTGAAATAACTTTTCTTTCTTATATATCATGTTTACCATTTAATTACAACGTCTTTAGTTGATGAACATAGTATCTATACATATGTAAAGGATGATTTTAGCACAACCCTGGAATTAATGGTATTTTATTCGTCTCTAATAATTTTAGCTGGCCTAATTTATGGTAGGATTGCGTGATCTTATTTTTGAATTGTTGACCTGTGGAATTTTTTATATAAACGTACTTGGAAGTATCGATGGTTTATACAAGAACTTGAAGATTTTTTCTTTTTTTTTTTTCTCTGCCGGTAGGAAATTCTTTAAATGACTATCTTAGAAAAATGATAGTGTGTGTGTGTTCGAGTAGAACACAAGTGTCCACCGCGTGTATGGGTGGTGATTTTGATATTGGATCAACGGTCTTCTCCCGGGTGCGTATGGGGAAGCACACGGGCGGAGATAGGATCACTGAACACAACCAGGCTCTTAGCCGAGGGAGTGGGGTGTGTGCTCAGTGTGACGGTAGGTAAATAGTCTAGGTTAGAGCGTGTGTACCTTAGATTGCTGCCTGGGTATTTATAGAACATACCTGGAGCGGCTTTGGCGTGATTCTCGGCCCATGATCCGAACTGCTTATCCCTATATGGAGATGATCCTATATTTCCGGGGTAGTTAAGATCCTTCAGGATAGCAGGCACGACGGGTCTGACACGTCTATCTGTGGTTGGGCCTTACCGCCATTGGGCCTTATCTGGATCCGTAACATATATATATATATAAATAAATAAATAAATATATATATATATATATATATATATATATATATATATATATATATATATATATATATATATATATATATATATCATGCGTCAAATTTTTGTGTATAATTATGGAAATTAAAAACGACCGACCAGACAAAAAAGAACATAACCCATGCATATAAGTATAGTAGATTATTTTATTTCCTAGTATAGATATCATGTCTTATGTCATATTGTTTCTAGATTAATAGATTTTAAAATATTAAAGTCGTTATACTTTTAGCTTTGTGTCACTTTCGTTATGAAATATTATTCTAATTCCCACTTGCTAAAAAAAAAAAAAAAAAAGATTGCATGTTTCCATTGAAGATCAGGCAAGAAAGTTTACAGTGTTTTTGTAGCTTTTGATGGGTCCAGAAGTGGAAGGGAAGAAGAAGGGTTTTTCTGATCGTGTAGCTTTTAGAGAAAATCATTAATACGAATAATAATTATGTTGTGGCTCTTTAATCTTTCTTTCTTGAGCTAAATTAATTTTATTTTTTTTGAAAAATAAACAGTTAAAGATATAATTATTAAATTAAATATAATTATTAATATCAAATATAATTTTCATTAAATATATTATTTATAATATCAAATTTCAAATGTATAAATACTCATTTACTAATTATGAATTAGAAAATTTAATAAGGACTTTCTTAAAAAAAGAAAATTAAGTTATAGAAATAAAAATTTGGTATTCCAGGAATTATACCTAGAGAAACAATAATTTTCCTTTAATTGAAATAAAATTATTAAATAATAAAAAAAGAATTTGGTGTTAGGCGCTCTTTTTGTCAAACCGTTTGTGTATTTTTGCATATTTGAAAGCCATGTCATCGTCTAGTCAGCAAAAAGTCAAACTTAACAGTCAAAGTCAAATTTAATGGTTAAATGGTATTTTTGCACTTAATTTGTAACCACGTGTTCACTTTTACGCTTAAAAAAATACTTGGTGTTGAGCGCTCCTAAAAAAAAAACACATATAAGAAAGCTTTCTTATTTTCCAAATAATTAGCTAGGACCATCACTTATTGGTCATTTATTTTAATATGAATAAAACTGAATGAAGTGCATCAGTTTGAATATTTATATAGATATATCTATATTTACATGTTTTTTATGTCGTACAATAGGAATTTCTCAAGTTGGAATTGTTTATGTTTGACTTCAGTAGTGGGGTAGGTAACTCTTTTATCTTACCCCCTCCGATTTTAAATAGTAGATAGAGTTAACATTTTTTTTAAGAGATTAAATAAATTAAATAAGTTATTTAATAATATAATATGTTGTGTATCATTATAATATATGTCAGCTTATAAGTTAGACAAAATAATTTAGAAATAAAATGATATATATAAAAATTTAACGTAATTTAAATAGGTTCTTTACTCTCTCAAAAAAAAATCAACTATATCTTATATTTAAGTTTAGAAAGAATATCATATTTTGCAACTAATTCTGAGATTGTCTATGAAATTTTTTAAATAAACTAGGTACACATATATTTCATCAAATGACCGAATACAAAGATGTAATCTTTTTTGTGAGAAAAAAAAGGTTATTTTGATGTTCCCTTAGCCTCCTTGTGTGTTTCCTACCAAATTGTTGAAGAAGGTCCAAGTGTTGCAAGACGACGAAGCATTTAAGGGGAGGTTGGGATAAGTTTTAAGAATATAAAATGGATGACCAAGATTAAGTCAAATCAACGGTCTAAACTAGATAAACTAGATGAAGAGAGGAACTTGTCCCTTACTTATGTGGCAAGTCTCTTATGGGAAATGGGCTTGGGGTTGAGCTCCTTTGGGAGCTTGACACGTGTCACAAAGTAAAGTATGCTACTACGTGGTTTTCATATCCTTGCATTTAGGAAAGGCAGCAAATATCATATCTCTTGAAACTCGCCACTTTCACTTGGGGCTCCATTGCTCATTGATATTTTCTTGGGCACGGCCGAACGTCTAAGGGTATGTTTGGTTTGAGGGGAGGGAAAAAATCTTTTGGGAGGATATTGACCAAATTAACATTAATGAAGATAATTTTTTTTTTTTTTGTTGAGAGTATATTTTAGAAATATTGAAAATTATCTATGAGCAATTTTATAAAGATGAGAGAAAAAAGTTCTCTCTCAATTTTCCCTCCCCTCCCCTCCCCTCAAACCAAACATACCCTAAAAGGATTCGAGTAAGAAAAACACCAGTCTTGCAACTAAGGCCGGTCCAATAGAGTCGGCAGCGGCTTTAACAAACTAAGGCCGGTCCAATAGAGTCGGCAGCGGCTTTATATGAGCGTGCTTTTCAAAAGAATGAGAAGTTACTTTTCTGTCGACTCGATATTAATATACAAATTGTCGGGTTATAAAGTTTTTCCCCTAAAAGAATAAGTTCTGTTACATATTTAATAATAAAGACAACTTTAAAAAGTGCTGCAACTTTTTTAACAGATTTGATGATTTTTTTTTAAATTGTTCTCTACGCGTAATTAGTTAAATTAGATTATTAATTTGAGAGTTTAGAGATAGTTTTGTTGTTGGCTATGAGACACAAGAAGATTCTTGTGCATCGTATTCCAGACACGGTAATTTGATAGGATCAACTTGTTTTTGACAATTGTAAACAAGTTTCTTGAATCGGTATATGACAAGTAGAGTGATTGATCCATGACTGTTTATACTTTTAAGTCTGGGGATGAACTTGGTCTTGAAAACTAGATGCTCTAATCCAATTTGTCACTTACATACTGATGTATGTACTGTGTACATACATCTTTTTCAGAGAAACTGATACCCTTGTTCATATTGATTCTTTCGCCATTATTGCAGAATTGAACTTGGCCCAAGCTGTAAATTTAAAGTGATAAACACCTTTTTCTCCAAGAAAATGAATGGAACAATATATGAAAACAGTATAGGCTATAAGGGTTCATGAACCGTGTTCAAACAGAAGAATAAAGTTCAAGTATTGCCTTGCACTGCTAAAACAAAAAAAAAATATTCCAAAGAGGCATTAAGATTCAAACTTACAACCTCATGTTTAACAAGGCTTTAAGGGAAGTGTTTAGTGTCGTTTGGGCTACAAGGTTCAACAATGTGATAATTTTGATCTTCTACATAAGAATAATAAACAATAAGATACAAATAAATGAAACCATATCCATATAATGTTTGAATAATTGAAGAGCAATATACAAAATTGTACAAAAGAAGTGCACCCGTTGGGTGTTATTGTGGCATGAGAAAAATAATTAGTTTTGAAAATATGTCCGAAAGAGTCGTATAACGAACAGATGGGGTCCATTCAAATTGTGTTACAACATGGGAAAATAGATCTCTATAATCTCATGTTATTTCTCTCTTCCACAGCTCCTCCAATCTTGTCCATGTCCATCAATGGTGGGAGAGGGACAACACCACCTATTTTATTTACCTCTCCTTTGTCTCCAAACGTGGTCTTTTAGAGTTCAATGTCAAAAAGAAACTGTTTCACTTTCTTCCCAAACATGTCTTAACCGTATAGCATAGGAATTCATTCGTCACTTTTCTGTAAAAGGCTGCTGTAACAAAAACCCGTTAATGATAAATTCCAGAGGTGTTATGAGCAATGAGAGAGAAGAGCAGAGATTCCATATGCGGAGAACTTGCACCTTTTCCCTGCACCCTCAAACATGGAATCAAACCCTTCGTCATTGGATACTCTGTTTCTCAAATTACGTACGTCTGCTTCAGCGTCACTCATAGTCATAAGTCATAAACATTGCAGGATCTGGTTGGGTTTTTATCACGTATTCACTGTCACGTTGCAGAGTCGATTAGCACCACTGGTAGTGCCAAAAATTCGATGCTTTGTTCGCGATACTCTGTGTCGTTTCGTTACTTTGTGCGCAGTACTGTTTGTCGTTTTGGTCCTTGTGTCGCTATAGCCCGGAGGTAAAAAAATACACTAAATTCGCCGTTGCCGGGGGCCGAACCCGGGTCATCCGCGTGACAAGCGGAAAAACTTACCACTATACTACAACAACTGTATTGCCTTGGGATGCATTGAACGACTAAGTATTATTAACAAGGCAGGGGTACACATTTAGATATCTATCGGTAAATAACAATAATAAAAATATATAATATGAAGCAAATTTAACCGGTGGGCACAGGCAGCCCAAAGTTGTACCGGCAGTCTGCCCATTTTAATTCTTAAATGTGCGGGTTCCAATTGTCATGAACCTTCTATAGGTGAACTTAAATGAGCAAATTTTAAATGAGTTTGGGTAGACATACAATATAAAATTAAAATTACTAGAAATCATGAGAAATAATTATGTTTCTTATAAATACAAAAATATCACTTTTAAATTGATAACGACAAAATTACAAATAAAGAAACATGAATGAATATTAAATCATCAGAAACTATCATACGTTTAATAAGTTATATTTTTCTCTTTTTAAATAGACAAATCATAAGTCAGTGGTGTATTGTATATTGAAAAGATCTTTAGTTATTAAATAGGTATTCTCCCCCATGCCATGCACAGGACGGTATGTATTGTTCATGTCATCTTCAAAACGTGCTAAAATTATTAGAGACGAATAAAATACTATTAATTCAAGGGTTGTGCTAAAATCATTTTTTACATTGGTTTATAGATACTATCAGTATGTTTGACATAGCGGTGAGGAAAGAAAAAGGTCCAATGCACTACATTGTTTGTATATAATTCATATAATAACAGTAGTGTGATCCCAAAGAATCACAGAGTAATAGTTAATCTCAAATACAATGTATAGATAATATAATGTTTGAATAATTGAAGAGCAATATACAAAAATTGTACAAAAGAAGTGAACGCGTGGGGTGTTATTATTATTATTATTATTTTTTTTTTTGCTTAGAGCATCCGGTGTCTTAGAGCAGGCTATCTTTCAGGCACATCTGTAATATCCCAAATTTTGGGATTTAGAATTTTAAATATTATTTGGAAATTAAGCTCTATTTTTTTCCTTAATTAATTTATTTTGGAAAGAAAAGAATAAATTCAAGAAAGGAATAATTTAGGCCTAACAATTATGGAATTGATATTTTATAGCCAAAAGAAATTAATAAGAGAACAATCCTTATATGAGATTAAGGATTTAATTTTATCATTTTTCTAATATTTGCAATTAACTGAGTTAAGTGCCTAATTACAAATAAAAGGGGTGGTAGAGCATCAAGTGGGTCCCACAACATTACCATCAGAACCATTGGATATCAAAGCCCATTACTCCTTATCATTTTTCATTCCAGCCCAATACGTGACCCATAAGTATATTCAGCACAGCCCATACTCCTTTCAGTTGATATTTCCCTTCACTACTACAAAAATGGGCTATTACTACCCTAAAAAACGTCCCTATTTAAAAAAGGGATGTAACAAGAGAACACAGTGGCATTCTTGTAATTATATTGCCTCTGAAACACTTTTGGAGTCCCAAAATATAATTTGGGACTCCAAAAATAAATTTTTGGAGTCCCAAAATACAATTTGGGACTCCAAAAATAAATTTTTGGGCGGGATTGCATTTTTGGCGAGCTGGTGAAACTTTTTGGAGTCCCAAAATATAATTTGGGACTCCCAAAATCATGGAAAATTTTTGGCGGGAATTTTATTTGGAGGGGAAAATTTTTGGCCGGTTTTTTTTTTTTAAGGGAAAATCTTTTTTGGAGTCCCAAATTATATTTTGGGACTCCAAAACATTTCCCCACCCCGCCAAAAATCATTTCTTCCCAAAAATTTATTTTTAGAGTCCCAAAATATAATTTGGGACTCCAAAAATAATTTTTTGGAGTCCCAAATTATAATTTGGGACTCTAAAAGTATAGTTGTGGAGTCCCAAATTATAATTTGGGACTCCAAATGGTTAATATATTAAACAAAAAGCTTTTTCTCTTTGGCCATTGCCCTTATTCAATCTCAGTATTCCTCTTCTTCTTTTCCATCCTCTTGTATTCTTCTTTACTCTCTCGCCTTGGTCTCTCCCTATTACCCTCGGTCTCTGCCTCAGATCTACATGCTCTCCATCGAGAACGAGATATACGATTCCAAGTCGAAAACCATTGCCGCCAGCTTCCTTCGTGGATTTGCCTCCGGCCAACGCACCTCCATCTACCGCGGCGTCGCACGGTGATTATTCGATTTTTAAAAAAATAGGTATCTATATTATTTGTTTTTAGTGTAAGAATAAAATTGAAGTATTTAATTAAGTGCAGGCATAGATGGACAGGAAGGTACGAAGCTCATCTGTGGGATAACGATTGCGAAGAGAGGGCAAAGTCGGAAAGGAAGACAAGGTAATGTTGGAATTAACGATCGCGTCGTCTAGGTTAGGGTTTCATAGGCCGAGTCGAACCGGTCCACGAGATCTGGGGCTGCGACCCACCTGGGTCGACAAAACACGGTTCACCATGGATCCTTTTACCTCACGAATTTTGACTGTCACAAAGAAATGCTTTTATTGATGTTATGCATATATTACTTTTGTCTGGCGTTGTTTTGTGTTTATGCTAGCTATGGTTGTTTAAGCATCTTCTTTGTCTATATAATTAAGATGTTAGTTAACAATGATAATCAAATTTCTTGTTGATAGGGCATCTTTGAGTGGGTAACTTGCTGTGTGTAAGAGGATTGCGTCTATTCCTGAGTTGCTTTGTATTTGCTGATTAATATTGCCTCAAATCTGTTCAATTACAAGTTTATAGTGTCATTCTCTTTGATGATCCATATCTTTTCATTCTATCTTAACTTTAAATTGTTCATTTTAGTTATGCATGACCAACATGTAGGGTTATATTGCAGAGTACTTTATTAATGCAAGTCCATTTCTTTGGGTTTGTTATGTGAACAGAGTGTAGATAGCATAGAAGTTGCAAGTGGTTCTCCTCTTCCAGGTGTGAAGGTGATTACATCTAATGTTCAACCTTTCATGCATTAGAAGTGGCATCTTTGCTTTTAATTTTTCTGTATTATTTGTCTTCTTATCTTTTGTGCAGCCACAGAAATTGGAGGAAGCAATAAAAATTCCAAAGGAAACAATTGAAGTTCTTAAGAACCAAGTTTTTGGCTTTGATACTATTTTCATAACAAGTCAGGAGCCATATGAGGTGAGTCGTCACTTACTCAAGAACACAAGTCGTAGTCAATATCATCTCAATAATGGTTCTGTATTCCATAAGTTGATCTGGATAATAATATAACGAGCTTTGTTGGAGGTGTAGAAATAAAAAAATCCATCTTGGAGAATTAATTGATTGCTTATATTTTGTTTTTTTATCTTGCCAAATGCCAACAATGTTTTGATGGTTGGATATGCTTTGACTTTCACTTTTTTGGTTCACAGATGGCATTGAAAACTTTGACTGTCATCCATAGGTTATTGAGGGAGGCTGATCCTACTTTTAGGGAAGAACTTCTGAATTTCTCTTTAAGAGGACGAATTCTCCAACTTTCTAATTTCAAGGATGATTCTAGCCCAATAGGTTAATTTTATGACCTTATAATCAGTTATTATTTATCACTTATTTATTTGTTTTTACCTGTTATCCATGGTGATGATATGGGTCCAATATTTTTGTATTGAGTTATTTAATTTAATGTATGATTTGAATTACTTATAGCTTGGGATTGTTCTGCTTGGGTTCAAACTTATGCATTATTTTTGGAAGAAAGACTTGAATGTTTCCGGGTTCTAAAGTATGATATTGAAGCTGAGCATCTACCCAGGCTAGCCGAAGGACAGGAGAAGGTCATTTCATGAAGTAGTCATATTTCTTTGAGGTTGTTGTTTGACATTTTTATGAACTTTGCAGTGATTGGTGTAGATTTACTAGATTTGCTATTAATAAAGCACATTAGGCATTAGGCATAGGACAGGAGAAGGTAATTTCATGAAGGTAATTTTGTGATACAATATGCGTTGGCTCTGGTATGCCTTTAGCTCTGTTTATCTAAAGATCCTATTTGTTTATATTTGGCTCAGAATTGACAAAGTAGTTTGTTTAGAACTTTTTTGGTTTAGATGAATATATTTTGGCATTAGGCATTTTTAGGTCGCTTTTTCTATAAATGAACAAGAATAGAAATGGAGTTTTCTAGGTCGCTTCTTTCTATAAATGTTATATTCTGTTTCTTATACATACTTTCTATTTTGATGTACTTTTTCTTGTCTTATATTTTGTTAGAGACAACACTACCTTTGCTTTGACATCCGGATTCTTGCATCTCAAAGCATATTCATCCGTAAGTGAATTCATCACCTAAAAGCATTGTTGATCTTCTCACATCAGAGCATACAGATAAATGTCATGGTACTGAGGTAGCGTACTCGGAGGAAGACATTGATTTTTGGGTCGAGACGCTTTGGTGGCTATCTTCTTTCACACGTAGATGTGTAAAGTTTAATTTACTTTGAATATTTCTTGGTAGCCGTATGTGTAGCTAGATACATCATTATATTTTGACACTTTGTGGTTGTGGTAATTGTTGAAATGTGATTCATTGTTCTATATATGTAGTAATAGTACAGTAGTTACCATTGTTGATCATATGATGGGTAATGGTTGAAATGTAATTCATTGTTCTAATTTATTTGAAATCGCACAAGGCCCGTAGGTTTTAATGGTTTACGAATGATGATCTGAACATTTTGGTAATGTATGTTCATGGCTATCTGGTTACGTTGATGGTTTTTATAGGGTATAATTGCTGGGTTGTGCAAAATACGTACTAGGTAATTTTTTTTAAAAAAAGACACTTTTGGAGTCCCAAAATAACTTTTAGGACTCCACAAACACACTTTTGGAGTCCCAAAATAACTCTTGGGACTCTACAAATGATACTTTTGGAGTCCCAAAATACAATTTGGGACTCCACAAATGATACTTTTGGAGTCCCAAATTATATTTTGGGACTCCACAAATCATACTTTTGGAGTCCCAAATTATATTTTGGGACTCCAAAAGTGTCAGTTAGCCTATACATTTATACGTGACATTTGGAGTCCCAAAATGTAATTTGGGACGTCAAAAATATATTTTTGGAGTCCCAAAATTAATTTGGGACTCCAAAAGTATAATTTTACTACTACCCTTCAATAGACATCCCATGAATAAGGGACGTTAAAAGGGCTTATTTTGGGACTCCAAAGGGTCTTTTTGTAGTAGTGCTTCAAGCCATAAACCCAACCGAACCATCAGCACTTTTTCTTTTAGTATCTATTATCTATTCAACACGAAAACGATGGAGATTGTGCTCTCAGGTACAAAGAATACGACTATGGTTCCCTCTTCGGTGGAGGAGGATGATAATCTTAAGAGGAGCTCTAAGAAGATAAAGAATGGAGATTTGTTGTTCAACTCAAGACGGCCAAAGCTTGGGTCCATCCAGAAAACTCATTAGGAAGCTGGTCCTTCCTTTTTTGAGAAGTTAAAAGGCATAAATGGGCTTGATAACAAAGTATCTATTATCGAGGAAGACAATGCTCTATCAGATGATTCCATCTCGATCTTTGAATCCGAAGATTCAGAACCTCTGTGCAAAATAGTTGAAGATCCTAACCGGAACTTTCCATCTTTTACATTCTCAGAGAAGATGAAGAAAAGGCTTTATAAAGCCTGGAATAGAGCTCTTATTGTGAAGTTGCTTGGCAAGGATATTGGCTATAAGCTACTTCTTTCATCCTTCACTTTATATATATATATAAAGTGAAGGGAAAAGTTGATGTACGCTTGTCATATGTATATGAGTGTATAATATATATATATATATATATATATACCACTACTAGAAAATTTGTATTTTGCGACGGAAAATAATTCGTCGCAAATTTGGGAGGAAAAATCCGTCACAAAAAAAAACAATTTGCGACGAAAAACTAAATCCGTTGCAAAATTTGCGACGGACACATATTTCCGTCGCAAATTTGCGACGGAGTCAAGGGTCCGTCGCAAATTTTGTGACGAAAGACCACGTCCGTCGCAAAATGGCGGAATCATGTCCGCCATTTTGCGACGGACTCACTGTCCGATGGCGGACATGGAGTTCGCCATTTGCGGCCGACGGGCGTCGGGTCGCAAAATTTGCGACGGATCGGCTCGTCGGTCGCAAAACATCCGGTTTTGACGGACGGTCCGTCGCAAAAAGACGGATTTGCGACAGACGAGCCTCGTCCGTCGCAAATCGTGTTTTTCAACCCCCCCCCCCCGAAATTTCATTTGCATTCTGTTCTTTCTCTTTCTTTCATCCGTTTTTTGTCTTCTTCTCCGACTCTGGTGGACTCTTTTTGCTCCGGTCAGAGACTTTCCGACGTCATCCCTCTACTCCGGCCGTTCATTTTCTGGCGTCATTCCTCCCTGTTCCGGCCGATCAGTTTCAGGCGACTTTCCGGCGTCATCCCTCTACTCCGGCCGTTCATTTTCCGGCGTCATTCTTCTTCTCCTCTTGCAAGTTGCACTTCTATTCCAAGTAAATTACCTCTCTTCTTCCCTTTTTTTTTAACTACGGTATATATGGATAGATTTGAGTATTGTTTTTGTATTTTCTTGAGTATTAGATGGATTTATGATAAAATGATGGTGTGTGATAATATTTTTTTATTTCTTGAATGTTGATTAAATTATTTGTTATTGGTTCTTCATTTTTGATTTGTGACCATTAGTGAGAATATTATTGCTGCATTATTTGTTTATAGTTTTTTTTTTGTATAGTTGAAAAATTGTGTCTTAAAATTGTGTATAGTTGAAAAATAGGATGATGTTGAAATGATAAAAATGAAATGTTGAGAAATGATGTTTAGGGATACGAGAATTAATTAATTAATATAAAGTAGGAGGAAGGTGTGACTCAAAGGATTTAGAAAAATTAATTTAAAAATTTAGAATTAATCAATTTATGTTTTAGAAAAATTAATGATATTAACTAGTTCATTTAATCTCATAATAATGAATGTTAAGTTTTTTAACAAAAATTGTCTCATTGAAATTTTTGATATGAAAATTATACTTAACTAGTTATAATTAATTCTCTTATCCCTAGATATCACTTTATAATTTGTTTTGTCAAGTTATAACAGTAATTCTCTCATTGGTCCATTTCTAATTACATGGATTTAGGATTTTAAAATTATTAGAATATTTCTAGACCTTTGATGTTGCTTTTCAAGATTACATCTTAACCCTTAGTAATTATTTAATTTATCTAATTTGATTAACAAGTTTAATTAGTGCTCTTAATCATGAGATTAGTAATCTTTTAAGATTAGGGATTTTCATACACTTAATCTCATTTATTTTTCTTAATCTTTTCCAAATAATTAGCAAATATATTTTATGCTAATTTTATCAATTAATATTTAATTAAAGGGTTTCACATAATTTACCCCGAATATTCCCTTGTTTGAGCTTAAATAATTAGCTAATAATTATTTAATTAATCCCTTACTAATTTTTGGTAATATTCTTATTTAGGATTAATCATTTTCTCACAACTATTTGACTTACATTGGTATTTTATGTCCCATGTAATATATTAAAAATCATGGGGTCAATTATGGCCCCCACAATACTTTTTGATTTTTCTCCTTTAATTTTTCCCAAGGTTATAATTTATTAAATTTTCTAAATTAAGGACAATATTCTTTCTAATTTTTAATAATTATTTTACTGCCCTTAGAATTTATCATAATATTTTTAGTCCATTTTATACCTCACAAGGGCATTCTAGTAACTTTGGCAATATTATTTTTCCTACTTTTCAAGAGATTTTCCTTAAGAAATACGATATTTATAACTCAATATTTGAGACCATATATTCACTTATTTAAAATAGGTATTATTTTTTTAAAATATGTTACTTATCATAAATGCGATTTTTAGGGTATTACACCTAGTGGTTTAACAAAGCCCTTTTATCTACCATGGTTATGTTTTCAAATGCTAGTTAAATCTTTTTTTTCTTTTCTTTTTCTATGTTAGATCTTGGGTAACAATTTTCCCTTTTCTTGGGTAACAATCTAATGGTTAAGTGTCTTGTTGTAGTAGGTTGGTTGTTCCAATATCACCCTTCTCACTCACTATTAAGACTCGCCAATCAGGATGGATAATGTGGCTTGAATTTCAACACTTCACCAACAGAGTTATTGTATTCAATCTCTTATGATCAATTTCATGTATTTTATGATTGGATTTCTTTAAATTTGAACTTTGAATTCTGTTTGGATAATTTGTTTGAGTGAAAAGCTTAATACCATTAATAGAAATTCACAATCAATACATCAAGAGGACCAAAGAAGACTAGCCTCTTTCATCGTCCGCCATATCATAATGAAAAGATGGCAGTGATCAAAGACACAAAATTCCCTATAATCCTATGATAGTGCTTGGCAAGCTGATCAGCCAAGGAGATATTCTCTCGAAAAGTATGTCTTATATCAACCTATCATTCACTACAAACAAAGTATCTACCCTTATCTACAACATCTCTAAAGGGATCATTAGTATCGCAACCGCATTTAGATATTCTCTATGACTGAACATTTGTATTTCTTATATGGCTTTTATGAATTATTCCAATATCTGAGTTTAATGGTTGATATTTTCTTCGTGGTCAGAAAGTTGGCATGCTTTATTTCTCTAAATATGGAAAAAGGAATTGTTAATATTAATTCAATAAAGAAATACACATTGAGTGCGTAGTGGTTTAATAATTTATTGAAGATTATTTTTTTTCTAGAATCCTAGGAAATATTATGAATCAAGATAATTATTAAGACTTGAAGGATTGTTTGAGGTTGATATTTACCTGAGCCTCGTTTGGTTCAATTGAAAGTTTACTTTGTAATGCAATGCAAGGCAATCTTTATTACCATGATATTAAAAAGGTTGGCAATAAACTTATTTTTATATCAAAATGAATAAAATATAAATATGAAATTACTAAGTTACCCTCGGTCAATTTCCTCTTTCTCTTACCTTCTCCTTGCTCCAACCAAACGGGCCACTATGGTAATACGATGAAAATTACCATTGCACATCTACAAAGCAATGGAACTAAGTAGGATTTTTGTGCATGATATATAATGCAAATATCTATTTTCTTTGTTTTCTTTATTCGTTGCTATTATAAACAAAAATCCAAAAAAAAAAAATTTAGAGTTAGTTAATCATAATTATAATTTCCTAGCAACTTGCATCACTTTATTAATTCAGGAAGAAAAAAAGGTCTCCACGGATATGACCCAAGTTGCCCTGCTCCAAAACATCAAAATGATCAAAACTAATACCATACTATTTGATGTTCTTATATTTTAGGGTTAAAGTGCAAAAATACTCATAAATTTAGTTTAAAAGAGCACTTGGCACCCATAGATATCTTTTGGTGCAAAAGTGCTTATGAACTTCTCTAAATGGGGCAAAAATGACATCACCATTAGAGGAAGGTATCTGTCGTTACCTTTCGAAAGAGTAGACCCCACATATTACTTTTTGAATGCAAAAATACATCAACACCAAATATATTTTTTTGGTACTACTGATATTTTTATCCTATACCCCTTTAAAAAGCTCTCACTCTCCCCCCCACTACCTTAATGATTCCTCTCATACAGAACGTACTCTTCCATCTTGCATCCTATAACAACATAGGCCAAGGCCCCCAATGGTACCACTCGTGCAACTTCGCAATTGACAAAGTGAAAGGTATGACATGCACCGAGCTAGAGTATGCATAGTTTAAAATGCTGAAAATTCATTGTTCCGATGGTATACTTCTTTACCCCGCATCCGGTTTAGCCACCTCATCTGTCGTATGATTCATAGTATCGTACAATGTTCTAATGAAGTTTGGCTGGTTTGAGACATTTTCCGTGTTCAAGATGGTGGAGAAGATGGAATGATTAGAATAGCGAATCAAGCACTCGTCGTACCCGATGATTTCTTCCTTCAAAACTCCACACATGGTACATAATCGTTGAGTTGCATTAGTGACGTATTGGTGGCATGTCGATGTGAGGTTGACGTCTCCTCTGCACATGAAGGGACTAAAATGCTAGTAGCTTTGTAACACCCCCAATTTCTGACAGTTATGATAACATAAAATTTCAATGATTTTGATAAATGATTACTGAAATTCCAAATAAACAACCTTGGGAAGTGTTCCCGCCGCACTTGTATTGAAACAAGTGCAAGGCTAACTTATTACAATAACATAAATACAAAATTTAAATAAAAATGTTTTATTCGAGCATAAAAACAAAAGATATAAAAACTAGCTAGAATTAATTGAACGTTCTTCCTCACTTCTCACTGCTAGCCCCAACCTTTAAAACCTGTTTCACAGAAAATCGGCTCCCCCGAAGGATCATCACAGCCCATAACACAAACATCAGCAAAGCTGGTAATCCTAATAAAACGTAATTCAAATTACTCAAACATATTAATCAAATCAAATATATTAATCAAATCGATATATTAATCAAATCGATATATATAATCAAATCAAACGTAATAATCAAATCAGATATATATAATCAAATCAAATATATGATCACGTAGTAATTGAATCAATTATTATTCATATCAAATCAACTATTATTCATTTTATTAAATTCGTTTTAGACCCGGGAAACCCTGCCAGTCTGTTTAGTTTAGTGGGAAGAGAACCATGGTAGACCCGAGCACCCGAAAATCGGCCACCACTCCTCGTGACCGGAATACCCGATAACCGCCAGCCTATCCTATGACCGGAGCACCGGAAATCGGCCACCACTCCTCGTGACCCGAATACCCGATAACCGGCCGCCGACGCTAATAATCAAATTGGCCATAAAACATTTCGTCCTAATGTGCACACCTCTTCCTAAAGTTGCTACTAGTGTCCCTAGGAGACCCCGCCAAACACCACTTTAGGAAGAACGGATATAATCGATTCACATCAAATAACATATCGGAGGCATAAAGCCTAAAGGTTGTGTTCATCACTTTAGGAGGTACCATCCCAAAGCTATCCTCCCACGATTAATTTATTACAATCACACACAATCAGAAAATTCAATCTTGTCATAATTATCTTATTTAAGAAATTTCTTCATTTAATATATCGCTTGCTCAAGAGTATCATAACTTTTCAAACTATTCAAGAGTATAATAATTCAACTATTTGACATAAGATCCAACTCATATTCAAATATCTATCATAGTAAAGTTCAAATTCAATTATCATTTCAATCATCATAAGTTACAAGGTATCAATATCATAATTTCCACAATTATTCAATAATACTAATATAGCACACATATCGCACATAATCAATTTTCCATCATTTAATGGAAAGTAAAGTTTATGCTACAATCTGTTATCTAACACCATCAAAGTATTAAGATTATTTTCAAAATAATTAATACGATTATTTTCTAGGAATTAAAATCCAATAAAGTTCCCAATAATACTCATATATAATTATACAATTAATTCTATTATTTTGTAAGGTCAAAACCCAATAAAGTTCTCAAATAATATAATTAATTTATAAATAATCCTATTATTTTCTAGGGTTAAAATAATTTAAAATAGATACCCTAAGGTTTACATATAATATATATGAAAATATCCTAAAATTCCCTAAGGATTAAGATTACATTTAACAAGTATAAAATCATCTTACAATCACCTAAGGATTAGGATTACATATACCAAATTTCATACAAAACAACCTTATCATATATTTAGGATCATAATTACCTTATCAAAATCGATATAGGATTAACCTAAACTATATGGGCATTAGGATATATAATATGTATTTCGTATAAAACAACCTTATGATATATTTAGAATCATAATTACTTTATCAAAGTTCATATAAAACTAACTTAAGCTATATGGGGATTAGGATTACAAATCAAGACTCCTATTAGGACTCATGGGATTAGGATTACATATAATATAAATAAACCTAACCTATATGGGTATTAGGATTACCTGGTCTCCGTTTTGCTAACCTAGAAGAATAATCTGACAGAGTAAGAATAGAGGAAGTAGTAGAAGAGAAGAAGAGTATTGAGCGTTAGCTTGGGTTAGGTAGGCCTCTAGGGTTTGTCTATGATGAAAGCCTTCTTTTGTTATCTGTTTATGGATGACACCTTTTCCTCTCTAAACCTCGGGTAAAGACCGAAATTTAAAGAGCGTAAGGATGTTTCTCTAAAGAGGTGAGAGTGGGTTTATATACTACTACATCTAAGAGTCTAAGAAGGAAAAAAATAAATGTGATCCATCATATTAAATTCAATCAATCAATCAATCAAACAAACAAGATATGAATATGATTCATCATATTAAATTCAATCAATCAATTAATCAAGATGTTAATTTTAATATGACTTGGTTGACAAGTAGAGGACTTATTATCTAAAATCTCTTTCTTAGTGCATAAGCTGAAAATTATTTAAAAAAAAGTTATTACTATTTATAATAATCGGGATATTACAAGCTTATCGTTATGGACACAGTGGAAAGGAGACATTCTGATAGAATAATAGAAAGGGAAAGTCCACAAGAGAGAGAGGGAATCTTCACAATATATTTCACACCTCCTTCATTATCGTTAGCATTTATTTATAGCCTTATGTTCTAATTCCCTTAGAACTAAGAATTGTTTGATCCAAAGTTCACCATCTTGAATAAATCTGGATTGTAAAATCTCAACAGGGGTAACTAGACGACCTTCTGGGACTGAGACTAGAGGTAGTGGTACCATAGGATCCGGGATGGCAGAACCGACAAACTTCTTCAGCAAAGAGACATGGAAGACGGGGTGAATTCTGGTAGAGGCCGGTAATTACAGTTTATAAGCCACTTGGCCAATGCGACTTGATATTTTGAAAGGTCCAAAATACCGTAAAGCTAATTTATGGTACTTACGGAGGGCAATGGAATGTTGTCTGTAAGGCTGCAACTTTACCCAAACAAACTCTCCAACCTGAAATTCAATGTGTACACGTTTGTGATCTCGCAAAATGCTTCATACGTGCCTGAGCCTTCTGAATATTGATCTTGAGAGATTGTAGTACTTCATCCCGTTGACAAAGTTGTTGATGGACATCAAAAGGAGTGTCGTCCATCGATGAGTGAAGTAGTACGGTGGTGGATCACGGCCATAGACGACCTTAAACGGTGTCATCCCAATTGCTGTCTGAAATGATGTATTATACCAATACTCGGCCCAGGGTAGATAACTAAGCCATTGTCTTGGGTATTCGAAAACAAAGCATCGTAAATACAATTCCAAGCATTTGTTAAGGGCCTCAGCCACCATCGGATTGGGGGTGATGAGAAGATGTATAACAGAGTGGGACCCTTGTAGTTTCATTAAATGTTTCCAAAACCACTAGTAAACACTTTATCCCTATCAGAGACTATAGTTTTAGGAATACCATGTAATTTCACTATATGCTGCACAAAAGCTTCAGCTACTGACTGACTAGAGAAATTGGCGGTCAATGGAATAAAGTGTCCATACTTTAATAATCTATCCACCACGACAAAAATAACAGAGTTGCCTTTAACCACTGGGAGACTAGTGATAAGGTCCATGGAAATGTCTTCCCAAATCCTAACTGGAATTGGTAGTGGTTCTAATAAACCAATGGGATGTAATTGGGAGCTCTTAGCTTGTTGACAGACCACACAATTGCGAATATAAATTTTAATATCGATCGCATATGAGGCCGGAAAAAGGTGAGCAATCCGATAAAATGTTCTCAAAAATCCTGCATGTCCCCCAACCTTAGAGGAATGAAACTCATCTAAAATATCTTTGATAAGGGTTGAATCCGATGATGGAATGACTAACCTCTCGTTTGCAATACAAATCCTGATGTTTAACTTGATACTCCCCTTTTCCTGAAGTGTTGGCGGTGACTTGGTGTTTGAGCTCTTGAATAGAAGAGTCCAATTGAACCCTTTCATATATGGTATCCATAAATGAAGTCTGGACCGAAGAAACAACCATATTGAACATCCGCGAGAGGGCATCGGCAGTTTGATTTTGTCTCCCTGGCTTGTATTCGATTCGAAATCTGTAACCTAAGAGTTTGGGTAGACAAGCATCCTGCTCTGGGGTCTGAATTACCTGTATACCGAAATGCTTGAGACTAGCGTGATCGGTCTTGATGATAAAGAAATGGCCGAATAGATAGTGTCGAAATTTTGCTACAGCTTCGGTAATCGCTAATAATTCTGTAATACCCTAAAAAACTCACTTATGATAAGTATAGTAAATAATGCCTATTAGAAATAGGTGAATATATGGTCTCAAATCTTATAGTGTATTTATCTTATTTTTCTATGGTAAATTCTCTTGAAATTAGAAGGAATAAAGTGTCAAAAATCCCTAAAGACATTTATGGGTCATAAAATACCCTGAGAATATTATAATATGTCCTTAAATCTTATGTTTAACAAAGCTTTAAGAAAAGTGATTTAGTGTCATTTTGAGTTGCAAAGCCCAACAATATGATAATTTGGACTTCTACGTAGGTTGTGCACGATGTTTAGGGGTTGATAAGAAACAACATAAAAATAAGAAACAATGAGATGCAAATAAATGAAACCACCCATACTACGTTTGAATAATTGAAGAACAGACAAATGAACAATACACAAAATTGTACAAAAGAAGTCCACGCGAGAAAAATAATCATTTTTGAAAATATGTCCAAAAGATGGGGGTTCCATTCAAGTTGTGTTACAACATGGGAAAATAGATCTATATAGTCTCATGTTATCTCTCATACACAACACCTCCAACCTTGTCCATGTCCATCAATGGTGGGAGAGGAACAACAACACCTATTTTCGAAATTGTGTTACACATGGGGAAAATAGAAAAATGTAAGATTTGTCTTCTTTTTAAGGAACTGTATGGGCAGATTTAGTAGGATAGTCTCGCAAGGAAAAATGATGCTATATTTGCATAGCCCCCTATATGTCTAAGGGCTTCTTTAGCTTCTTCTTCTTTTTTTTTTTTTTAAATTTTAATGGTAGAATAGTCATCAATACTTAGATTTCTAATTCATAAACTCTGGGCCTTTTATTGTTGTTTTTTTTTGGGTATCGTATTTAAAGTATTTTTTGTGACAATTAACATATTATTTTATAGATGAATTTAGAGGTTTGTAGCTTGATTGTTTGGAAGCTTTAAGAAGCAAATTATTTTTGACGAATATTATTTGAAAATTATATGTCGGGTGGAAATGTGGGGTTTAGGTTTCTTTCACCATCCATTATAATCTCTAAATCATATCCGTCTAATCATAGACGAAATTGCTTCGTTTAGATTACAATACTTTTCTCTCATATTCCCAATCAACAACTCGATGAATTCATAGGGGATAATGAGAAACAAAGATAATAAGAGGATCTCCTTCCGAAATGTAGCATGCACTCTTCAATTGTAATCAGATCCAATTTCCCTGGACAGGTAGGAGGAATTCGTCACACGAAGCAATTTCGTCTTCTATAAGGCTAGTGCTAAAATATGAATTTATTGATGTAAGTAAATGGATGGTAGAGTATAATACGGTTTTTTTTTTTTTTGGTTATTTTCCTTAAGTCTATATAATACGGGGTAATTAAAATTTTAGGGTGGAAAAAAAATGTTTTTTTCCCAATTCATGAGTCATGAGCATGAGAAGAAGTCGAGAGTTTCCATGAATCAGGAAGGCATGTGATGTTGCACATTAGGCAGTAAATTACTTAGAAGGAAGGCATGTGATGTTTCAGACTATAGTACTATGCTGCTACTATACAATACATCACCTATTGTCGCCGGCAAATCGGGCCGAGCCCATCGGGCCGGCCCGTTTAGGCCCTGGCCCGTCAAGGGCCGGGCTTGAAAAATAGACGAGATATTTGAAATTGGCGGCCCTTTTCACTGTAGCTTTTTCTTTTTTCCTTTTTTAATTTATTAATTTATATATATTTTGTCTTTGTTATAAAGTTATTTATCCATTTAACTACAAATATATAATAATTATACTCTAATTTTATGATTTGGTTTATTATTTGTTGCAAATAAAATTACTCTTATGTTTAACTGACTGTGCTTATTTGTTGGATGATTTGTGATGTAATTTACTAATTATATTTCTTTAAAAAAATATAGGAAAATTAATTAAAATTTGGAATAGTAATTTTTAGGCCCTGGAGGGCCGGCCCTGGCCCTGGTGCTCTCAGGCCGGGCTTTAAAAAATAGATGTTTTTCTTACCTCGAGCCCTGGAGGGCCGGCCCTGTTAGGCCCTAGCCCTTCACGGGCCGGCCCTGATTGCCAGCTCTACCTATTGACCAGCTTCTTTACATAATGAATCAAAATTTATTGTTATATAATTTTGATAGAGACGGTCCAATTGCTCCTTCTCTATCATCCTCCTTCCCAGGTTATTGTTATATAATTTTAATCTAAGTATTAATGTTAGTTAGGGTAAGTATGAATAGCATTTGGATAATTCAACATTTGAAGTTTTACATGTTGATAACTGCAAGTACCAAAAAGACTAACATCTCAATTACAAAGTCAACGGTCACAGTTGGTCTTGCTAATGCTCGTTCTTCCTTTTCTCTACGTAGTTCTTCTTCTGCCTTCTCTTGAAATTCATCCCAGTAACTCTCGTTGTCCTGGCAATAGAAAAGTGCTTTTAACCATATACTGTGATGTGTTGTATATACTTGTTGCAAACTAATCTTCCAAGCTTTTCTTTACATGATAATGTATTTTTCCTCCTGTCCACGTTTGTTAACATATTTTATAGATAATTGTGTTTCATAGTTATTTCCTTGCATTAACCGTGTCCTGACTATTTGAACATTCCATTGTACTACTATAATTTTAATAAAAAAAATTAGATCAAAATATTTCTTAAAGATCAAGTGGTTAATCACATTACTATTTTCTTAAAAAACAACTTGTATCAAAACTACTCCGGCAACTTGCATGTGAAACTTATTTACCATGTTGTGCTTGTCAGCTTTAAGTTTCACACGAAGGCTCAAGAAACTCTACAAATCAACCTCAGATATGTACAACTCAGTATGTAGATGCCAGAGATTGAATGCATTTTAAGTTGACAAAGTGTCACCGAATCTAATAATTAACTAAATCTCTTGGGTAAACGTTTAGCTTAACCTCCAAGTTGTATCCTTTACTGCCAGCAATTCATTGATAGCAAAGGTCTCCTAAAAGAATAGCAATTTTAAATCCATACAAATCCTGCTTTGTGTTTTGTCATCTTAGATAATCCTTAGCAATATAACAATTAAACAAATCAATAATTTGGCATTATTGCCACTTATAGCAAGTTACAAAGAAAGGTGTCAGGAAACTGGATCCTAGGTTAATCACGTTTTATAAATAGTCATAACAGCCAATTGTTAAGAATGGTTCATACCTCCTTGTTGCCGTCGTGTTTCCCACTGTTGCTGTCATGTTTGTCACCGTTGCTGTAATGTTTGTCACGGTTGCTGTCGTGACTGCCACCGTTGCCGTCGCAGTTGTCATCGTTTCCGTATTTCTTGGATAACTGCCATTTTTAAAGATTTAAAAAAAAAAAAAATCCCCTGTTTCATGGATGCGTTCTACCTTTAACTTCCCTCCAGACAATATGGAAAATTGTTTGGTTCTAGACAATGTGTTGACACTATTCCATTTCATTTCACCTCCCCTTTTCACTCCAAGTTCTCGGATGTTACTCGCTATTCAAATAGGTTGACATAACTAGCTGGCTAATTAAGACGGGGATGAGCTCCAAATCATGTAGGTCCCTCTAATTTAGGTTTTTATTTTCTGATTCATATTGCAAACAGTTAAGCAGAGGGAAATAAGACCGCAATATTAAACAATTAAATGAGCGGAGATTTTGGGCAAGTATACATGGTTGGATTTTTACCAAACGCATGGCAAATATATGCTTTTAATAGGTCTAAGGTAGATAACTATTAACCAATAATCACTAGTAAGATATATTACACAGTAATACAGAGAGTATCGCTCACTCATATCTTGAAATTATCCCAGATACTTGGAGAAAACATGAGGGATAAGAATGGGGTCATACCTCATTGTCCCTATTTTTCAGGTGAAGGTTTATTGATAACCTCCTACTCAGCTGAAGGTTTTGAATTGGGAGTCGGAGTCGTGTTGCATTCCGGAGGAGGATTTGGGGCCTTGAAATGGTGATGCTGGTAGTGAACCTAGGAAGAAGGGCTTGTGTCATGTTAGGGTTCTGGTAATGCTCTCAGGGTTTTTGGGATTCTGCATAATGTACTGCGTAGTACACAAAATAAATTAAAACTAAAGAAACTCTTATATTCCTCCCATTTGATCAATGAAGGCCAAATTTATCTTGTAGTTCGCGTGATTTTGTTTTGTTTTTGAATTGTTGACCTGTGGAATTAGTTGTATTAGTTAGTTAGTTTGAGAGGTTAGTTAATTAGTTAGTTGTTAGTAACCATTTTGGATTAATGGGTTTTGAGAGATTGCCTATTATAAGGCAGTGATGTGATTCTCGTGTATTCTCTCTTCCCCTCTCTCTTTCTCATCCCAAATCCTCTACATTTCTACAACTTCTATATCGGTAAGTAAGGCAGTGTTTACTTGAGATGCAAATCATTATAGAACAAGTTTGTCCTATAATTTGGATTAGGATCAGGATCGTACTTACTTGATTCAATTATTTCTAAATATAAATTCGATATGAATAAATATCAATATTTAAATATAAATATATGATTATATAGTAAAGTAACAATATGAATCTCAAATTGGAAAATGGATAGAATCAAAATTTAAATATATTGATATTGAATATTCTTTTCATTTTATTAATATAAATTTTTTTTAATAAAATGAATTAATAATAATAATAATAATAATAATAATATAGTATAGAAATAACTCGAATTTTTTTATAATTTGAGATTTAGAAATTTAATGAAAGATTATTATAAGTAAGACTTTTTTTTTCCTTCTATTTGCCTTATAATTAAAACCAGAGTAAGAATATTTATAATCTGAATATATTTTTTTATTAATTAAAGAGGGATGAGACGCATTAAAGTCCATTTACCCATATTTAAAATTTTAAATTGAGTCGGTGACCTAAGTTTACCAACTTGATTTAGAATCTTTTTACTTTAGGCCGCTTTATATGGAATTTTTCCTAAGTTAAAATCTTTTATCCTAAAGATAGCATTGAAATCAACATGTGTGCTATATTATTTATTTAATTAAGCAACTTCATTTTTAAGAGGAGTAATCATTCAGGACTAAATCGAAATTTTTCTTTGATATGTTGACCAACAACAACAAAAATAAATCCATTCGATACGAAAGCATTGAGTCTATGAAAACGCACCCAAAATAAACATAAATGAATGGCAGTGATCTCCTTATCATTGTAGCAGTATAAATACAACACTTTTTTTTTTAAAACTGGATGGCTCAAATTTCTTAATGCTTGGAAAAGAAAAGGGAATCAACAATCAACAATCGATCGGAAAGTATAAAACCAGTGCGATTTAACGGTGAAAGGATCCTTAACCCCTTAAGCAGCTGCAATGATGCATTGGATTGCCTGTTTGCAAATACCAGTCATGGTTTCTTCTGGTCCATAAACCCGTGAATACACCCGCAAAAATAATCAAACCAGGTTGTTTTGAGCAAGATATGATCAAACACGAAGTGAATATAGTTGTGTTTGCAGTTTCAATGGGATTTTTGTTCTCATATGATGCTTAGTTTTATTTGAAACGTAGGTTTGATTGGTTGTTGCATTCGCGTTTGAATCCTTTCTAATCACAGTATTAATGTAGATGGTGAATTCTCCTTTGAATCCTTGCTAATCCATTTTTTTCTTTTAAATCTTTCTCTGAATTTACACTCGACGATCATTATATGAATGTAAAGGATTCGGCTGCTATGTATTCTCGTTTGGCTGGGTGCCTCTATAATTATATTACTTGTTTGTCTAAAACAATGAGGACCATGGTAAGATTTAGGTTATTAATGAAGCTTTTAGGAAAATGTTATAAAACCTGAATAGGGATGCCGATGCTTTCCCCTAGTGCCCGCAATTTCGCTAGACCTTTCTGATAGTTGGGGCCTTCTCTCTTCACGTATATGTGTATCCTTGCTGCTTCTAGCCACTACTGGAAAAAGTCAAAATTGCTACGGATTTTTGCGACGGAATATTATCCGTCGCAAAAAAGAAATATATGCGACGGAAAAACATTCCGTCGCAAAATTTGCGACGGACGACCTCGTCAAAATGTCGCCGATTTCTGGCACGACACTCCGTCCGTCGCATGAAAAAATTGCGACGGACGGTGCTTTCGTCGCGATTTGCGACGGACACTCCGTCCGTCGCAAAAATTGCGACGGGCGGTGCGGTCCGTCGCATAGCTGCAACCAGACCGGACGGTCCGTTGCAAGCAAAGCGGATCGGTCGGTCCGCCCGTTTGCGTGGACCGTCCGTCCACTGTCGCAATTGCAGCGATGGACCGCACCGTCCGTCGCAAAGTGTCGGTGCCACCGAAACTTTGCGGCGGGCGGTGCGCTCCCGTCGCAAAAAGCGAGACCGAATCGGTCCGCCCTTTTGCGACGGACGGTCCCGGTCCGTCGCACTTTGCGACGGACCGTCCGGTCCGTCGCAAAAATATTGCGACGGACGGTCCGGTCTGTCGCAATTTGCGACGGACCGGGAGTCCGTCGCAAATCGCGGAGTCTCATTTAAGAGACTCTGCGTCTTCCTCCCCCCTCCCGCGCACGCTCCCCCTCTCCTCCCCCTCCGCGCAGCTCCCCCTCCCCATTGATTTCTCCGGCTGCCCTTCCGTTTTCCGGCCTCCCCCTCTCGTTTTCCGGCCTCCCCCTCGCGATTTCCGGCTCCACCTGCGATTTCAGGCGCCCTCCTTGCTTGTATTGGTGCCGGTGGTGGTTCTTCGCTTGCTCGTCGGAGTAGGTGGTGGTTTTTCCAACGTTCTTTGTTCTTCCCTTTGTTCACGGTTTAGGTATGTTTAAATGTTTGAGATAGATTATTGTATATAGATTAATATGTAATTGATATTGATTAGTATAGATAGATTAAATATTAATTTGATTATGTAGATTCAAATGTTGATTAGTATGTTTAAATATTGATTAGTATAGATATAGTTGATGGGGATATTGATTAGTATAGATAAAATAAATCTTGATTAGTATGTTTAAATGTTTAAATATTGATTAGGGTAGATAGATTAAATATTGATATTGTTTAAATGTAGTTGTTAATAAATATTGATTTGCCTATGTAGATGAAAATGTAGTTATTATGGACATTGATTTGCGTATGTAGATTAAAATGTTATAGTTATTGATTTGGGTATATAGATTTAAAGAAAAAATGACTATTTAGTTTTATGAAAAAAATCTCATTTACATTCATTATTTCAATTTATCTTTAACAATTTATATAATAAATAAAGGTTGATAATTTCAAAAACTAAATTATAAATACTATTTAGATAAATAGGTAATTATAAATACAAAATATAAAATTCCTTTTGCATATTATATAATCTTGATTTGTTCTTATAAATTGGTCACTAATATATAAATTTACATATTTGTGGCATGTTGAGATGTTAATTAGGTTAGTAACTGAACTAGCTAAGAAGTATGGAACACAATTATGATAGAAGTTGGATGTACAATCGTCTAACTGATAGAAGAGAACTAACGCAAGTATTCTTGGCGGGTTTGGAAGAGTTCATCCAATTTGCTTTAGCGAATTCAAATACTTCAAGTAGGGAGATCAGGTGTCAGTGTGCCAAATGTAGGTGTTTAAGATTTAGGGATACGGGCAATGTCAAAATTCATTTGTGTCAAAAGGGATTCATGAAAGATTATGAATGTTGGGAATGTCATGGCGAAGTCCATCAGACACCGAGTGGTTATTACGGGGACAGAGTCATCGAGAGAACCTTAATCAATATGAGCGGTTGGTTATGGATGCCGCGGGACCGTCGATCGGCCAATATTTTGATCCTGTTACTCATCTTTGAGTCGTCATACATGGGAGAGGAGACCCGTACACATACCCAACCATCATACATGGGTGAGGATCCTCATCCGAAGCCGCTAGGTTCTACAAAATGCTTCAAGAAGCCCAACGTCCGTTATGGGAAGGTTGCGAACACTTTGATAGTAATGAATATTCATCGCTATCGGCTACCACTGCAACACTAAGCTTGAAGACTGATCACCATATGAGTGAGAGGAATTACAACGAAATGATGCATATCATGAGTAAGGTTGTTCCCAAAGACACTAATTTGTCGAAGGATTTTTACCAAGCAAAAAAAGGTGAAAGAGCTTGGGCTTGGATGTGAAAAATCCATTGCCGCCCCGAGAGGATGTATGTTGTATTACAAGGATGATGCTGAACCGACCGGTTGTAAATTCTGTGGAGATGACAGATATAAAGTTGTGGGAAAGGAAGGAAAATGACCCGTCATGCGTTAAGTAAGATGTGGTACTTTCCTCTGGTTCCAAGACTTACGAGATTGTATGCATCGAACAAACAGTGCTCACATGAGATGGCACCGGGAGCATCGCGAGGATGAAAACTTTGTGACGCATCCATCCGATGCGGAAGCTTGGCGTAAATTTGATGAGGCAAATCCTTTATTTGCTATGGATCCCAGTAATGTCCGTCTTGGTCTATGCTCGGATGGGTTCGCTCCTTTCAACAATACGGGCGGGGCTTATTCTGTTGGCTGTCATTGTGACTCCGTACAACCTCCCACCTTCTATGTGCATGAGAAGAGAGTTTTTCTTTCTTAACGCGTTAATCCTGGGCCATCCAACCCGAAAAGAAGATAGATGTGTACCTCGGACCTTTGATAGACGAGTTGAAGATGTTGTGGAGTGAAGGGGTTCTTACGTATGATATATCATTGAGTCGAATTTCACCATGCGGGCTGCCTTAATGTGGACCATAAATGATTTCCGCATATGGGATGTTGAGTGGTGGCAAACGTCGGGGAAGCTTGCATGCCGGTATGTCTTGAACAGAACATGGGTTTTAGCTTGAAACACGATCGCAAGGTCGGTTGGTTTGATAGGCATCGGCGATTCCTACCCCGATCATCCGTGGAGGAGAAATAGAAAAGACTTCACGCGGAATGTTGTCGAACGAGCGAGCAACCCCGTCGTTTAAGTGGCCAAGAAATATGGGACGAGTCAAGTACATTCAAAGTGTCGAAGAGGGGCTGCTTCCGAGGGGAACTGAGGGATACGGCGTTGATCATCATTGGAACAAACGCAGCATCTTCTCGGGAACTACCATATTGGAAAGATCAATTGTTAAGACACAACCTCGATGTCATGCATATTGAGAGGAATGTGTTTTGCAACATTCTCGTACACCGTGATGGACACCAAGGGCAAGACGAAGGACACGGTCAACGCAAGACGGGACATAGAAGCGATATGCGAAGGCACGCTTTACATTTGGTGGGGAGTGGCACGGGACGGACATCCAAACCTAGAGCGCCGTACACATTCAACAAACAACGAGAATTTGGAACTGTTGCAATGGGTTAAAGAACTCGAAAGCGCCAGACGGTTATGCGTCAAACATGAAAAGATGTGTCGACATGCACGAGGCGAAGTTATTCGGCATGAAGAGTCATGATTGTCATGTTTTCTTCCGAAGATTGTTGCCTTGGGCCTTCAAAGCACTTCCGAAGCATATATTGTCAATTCGACGGAATTTTCCATGTTCTTTAGAGAAATTTGTGCTTCTGAGCTTAATGTTGAAAAGTTACGGCACCTGGAGGCGAGCATGCCCATAACGCTATGCAAGTTAGAGATGGTGTTTCCTCCTAGCTTGTTTGACTCAATGGAACATTTGCCCGTTCACTTGGCCTACGAAGCAAAGGTGGGAGGCCCGCAACAATATAGATGGATGTATCCGTTTGAGAGGTAATATATATATTTCTATCGCGCTTTATTATTAATTGACCGAATGAGTACTTTAGTTTATAAATATCCTCTGATATTCCATTGTAGGTTTTACGCACACTTAAGAACAAGATCAAAAATCCAAGGTACGTTGAAGGATCTATCATTTGAGGCATACCTTGTCGAAGAGGCCGCAAAATTTGCTTCATACTATTATCCCCCGAAATGATATCAAGATGGAGAGGGTACCTCGCAACGATGATGCCGGTGATACGAGGGATCAAAAATCAATATTTAATTTTCCAGGGCAAGTCGTGGGAAAACGTTCTAGGTCAACTCTTGACGGAAGAGATAAGCGAGTAGCGGAGTGGTACATTCTAAACAAGCGTGAAGAGGCCGCCCAAGATTTAAAGTAAGATTTCTTTTCTTTTTGTTGTTACTCTAAGAATTCCAGTATTAAGAGCATTTTTTCTTCTTACGTTACTTCTCTAATTCGGTCCGATCGGGAAATCCTTCAATGGCGGAATCCGAAGTTGACCAATTCACGATGTCTGAGTTCCCAAAATGGCTTCGATCCTACTTCGTGGAAAATCCATCAGATCCCAATGAAGTTGCGTGGAGTCTGTCCTATGGAGCTGCAATTAGTGTTACCGGTGCAAGAAATACATAATCAATGGGTATCGGTTTTCAAGCGTCGAGGCGAATGCAGGTACACTATGTTGTAATTATGGTGTATGTTGTCGGGGTGACAAAGTTGATGGGGTGGAGACTGACTACTACGGGAAGTTAGTTGACATAATTCAACTGAGTTACCCGTGGGACAAGGTAGTGACCCTTTTCAAATGTGAGTGGCTTGATAACAGTCCGCGTGGGACAAAAATGGACAAACATGGAAATATTGAGATCCATTGGACAAGGAGATATACGGTTGGTTATGACCCATTCATCCTTGCTCAACAGGCGGAACAAGTTTACTATACATCATACCCCACATCCCGCCCAGGTTGGAGGGGAGTTATTAAAACCAAAGCACGAAATATTATACCAAAGTCGAAAGAGCCGGAATTAAATGACGGTATGGCTGAACCGTTCCAAGCTGATGTGGAACATGTACTCCCCATAAACATCTTCGATGACGAAGTACCAAGCAATCTATTTGATTTCTGCTGCGGGGTTAGAATTAATTCCTATACAAATTGACGATGAGGAATCAGACGATGAGGAAGAAGTGATTTACTCTGATAGTGAATCGGAGTTCGACGACTATGAGACCTCCTCAGAGGAAGACGTGCAAGCAAATGTTGATGTTGATGAACAAGAATCGTCCGATTGATTTCTGTATGCCATCCTTTGATATGTCATCTTCACCGTCTACATATTTGTCATCTTCACCGTCGCTGTATATGTCGTCATCACCGTCGCCGTATATGTCGTCATCACCGTCTACCCCCACCGATCCACAAAGGGGATCACGGAGTTTACAATATAATTTCGATTGATTTACATAAGTTTAGTTACATATGATTTACATATGTTTATCTTCAATACTTCACATTCCTTCTTTAGCACAATGCGTCGCCTCATAGCCACGTTGGGGAAGAAGGTAGTTCCTCCGATCCACCAATGCGGGGCTCCAGAGATCCTTCGACACGGAAGCTTTGGATCCGTCCCGACGGTGTCGGGTAAGTCATGCCAAGTTACCGGTAATGTTACAATTTTCTCTATGTAAATGGTTTGTATGGTAATATTTGCATGATGTCATCTCTCATCGATTTGAGCCTCATAATGAGGTAGGGACTTCATCTCGGCCCAATTATTCCGCAATTACAACCATCCTTGGGCCAAGTGGACGAGAAATTCCTAGCACTACTCGAGATGCTTGGTTCGATGAGTTCTTGGTAAGTTTTTTGTTTTATGGTTATTTAATTAAGTACTTTAAAAATTTGGAGCACTAATGGTTCGTTATTGATTTTCAGCGCCAGCATATGACGTTGCCTGAACATCGTGCAGAACTGAAAGCAAATTATAATCATAATGGAGGCAAATTTTTGCGTCAAAAGCTTTACGGCTTGAGAAATAAAAGAGGCAAGAAAGACTGGATTCCCCAGGACACTGTAGACGAATTATTGCAGAATTGGGCCACAAATGAAAAGTTTCAAAACATGAGCACGAAAAATAAGCGAAACAGAGCCAAAATGGAAGGACCGTCATATCTTTGGCGTTTGCATTCCTATTAGTGAGCATCGACGGAAAATTGTAAGTACACTCTATTTTCTATTTAGGTATTTGATATTTTATACTTTGAAGTAATTAATTAAGGTTCTCATCCGCGTTTGCGGGTTGAAGGATCAATTGAGTGGGCTACCTTTGAGCGGACCCATTCCCGACAGTCTGAAGGGAGTGAGAGACAATGGATTAACCAAAAGGCGCTGCAAGTAGCGGTTAGACATTTATTGCCTTTATTACTTGTTTTATGCACCACCATATTTATTTTATTTTACATGTCTAATAAGCTATGTATTTTTGTGCTTGTAGGAAACCTTTCAGAAGGCGTCGCGGGGAGAGAGGTCGCGGCTTGGGTCGACCCCGCATCCTCTCGGTCCGACAATGAGAGTCTGTTCTTTGAGGCCGCAGCGGATTTAACAAGAAAGGGAGAGTCTTTGGATACGGTGCCTCTGTGCGTCGATGAAGCAATCAAAGCGCTCCTCATCCAAAGCAGTGAAGGTGTTTCTCCGGTACACGTAATACATTTCATATTGATAATTTCCATTCTCTTGTCTATTCAAATGAAGTACAAATAATAAATGTACTTCATAATGTATTTGCAGATGAGTGAAGAAGATGAAAGCGTTGGTGGAGCGGCAAGCAACACAGATGAGTCGACAACGGGACATCATGAGGCGGGAGATGCTTCAGAACGGGAGAGGATGGAGCGGGCAATGAATCGAGAACGGGAGAGGATGGCGCTTGCGATGCAACAGGAACGGGAGAGTATGCGACAGCAGATGGATCAAATGCAAGCGGAGATGATGAGACAGATGCAGAATCAACTCCTGTCTCTAATGACACAAAAGGGTTCGGGGTCGGCTCTGGTGATGATGACCATGCGGGTGATGATGATGATGATCACAATGCTGATGTTTAGACTACTTTTTAGTATTTGTTCCTTACAACATTATTATATATATTTTGTTTTCTCTGTTTAAACTCTTTTTAATATATTAATGATACTTTTGCAATCAATTTTCAAGAAAAAAAAATTAAAAAAATTAAAATTTAAAAAGATTCAAAAAATTAAAAAAAAAATTATTAATTTTGCTACGGATTTTGAAAATCCGTAGCAATTTGCTACGGAATGAAATCCGTAGCAAATTGCTACGGATTATCAATCCGTAGCAATTTGCTACGGATTACAAATCCGTAGCAAATTGCTACGGATTTAGATTCCGTAGCAAATTGCTACGGAATGAAATCCGTAGCAATTTGCTACTGATTTGTAATCCGTAGCAAATTGCTACGGAATTTTCAATCCGTAGCAATTTGCTACTGATTTTGAAAATCCGTAGCAATTTGCTACGGATTTTTTGAAAATCCGTAGCAAATTGCTACGGGCTTTTTGCTACGGAAAAAATCCGTAGCAAATTCCGTAGCAAATCGATTTTGCTACGGAATTTTGGCATTTTTCCGTAGCAAAATCGATTTGCTACGGAATTTGTTACGGATTTTTTCCGTAGCAAAAATCAATTTTTTTTGTAGTGAGCTGTTCCTACTGGATTTCAAATAGCTTAATAATCAACCATCTGTATTACAATTGGATCATTTGAGCTGTAAGCTGTATGATTATGTTTTGATAAGTTTACCTTCTCCTTTAGTGCTCGAATTATGCCGCTAAATGTAGCAGAAACATCACTGAAGTTTGCCATCCCTCCTCCAATCTCTCTTTTGGCCGTCAGGGTTTGTAGTTAAAAATGTAATTCATGTTTTATCTTTGGATTCTCAAAATATGGACTTCATGATGATGGTAAAGTAATAATGTTGGATCTATAAATTCATAGGTTAAACACATAACATGAAGACGAGGTTTTGCTTTACATCAATAACAACTCTGGCATTGATGCAAGACCTCTTCTTTTGGTGTTCCGCTGTATTCTGGGTAGTTTCCAAGCTCAGATGCATATCCAAGATCTCCAACCTGTTATAAATAATTATGTTTGGTTGCTTAGTGCCATGAGAAAACAGATTGGATGGATTTCATATTTAAACTTCGGAGAAACATACTGTGTCGGCATAGATGACACTAGCACCTCCCCTAGCTACCATTGTCCAGATTCGGCATGCTGGGTTCAATACTGTAAGCTTCGAAGATGCACTAGTCTGCATGAAGCATTAGTGAACAAATGTCATTAACCATTTCACAAGCAAACAATTTAGAGCACATGGTCACTAGAAGCAATAGTAATATTTGTTAGAAACTAATATTCGAGGAGTTCAAATATTTCTTAGAAGGACTAAGATCTGCTTTCATTTCTAATCACCCAAGATGAAATGTATTCTGTGTAATTTTTATTAAATTGTCGTAATGCAAGAGGAAAACGATTATACTGGGCAACTTTTATTTAAAAGTAAATCTTATCGGTTTTCAGTAATCATAAAATAAAAAATGAAAAAATGGTTACATCCAGACACATACACAAGTCAAAGACACAATATTTGTTCACCTTTTCGTCTAGTCCATGAATGAAACTCTCTGGGAGTGGGACTCAACCCTTCCAAACGGCAATGCAATGTTTCCCCATCTGCCAAAATTAGTCCATCAAGAGAAGGTTTATGGATCGTAATGTTCCTTAATAAATAGGTGACTGTCCCAGGTTGTTCATATCTGCATGATTTTTTTTTTCTTGATATAAAAAAGTTTTGGAGGGGTTCGACATCAGTCCCCCACCAAGGTTAAGGCACGGCCCCGGGCTCTATGAGCACTTACTGGGGACTTACGAGATCGCCTACCAAAAGAGTCCAGCGACGGCAGAGGGGATCGAACCCACGACCCAAGGGCCTAGTCCAGGTAGAGATACATCGTCTAATAAATACCCTGAAATAGAGCAAAAACCACCTTGAGGAATTCCTCAATTTCTCCCCTGGTCTGTTGTAAGCATGAAAAGAGAGCATTGAGTGACGCAGACATTAAATTGCATGCCCATTGATTTAAATTCAAGTGATAGGACAAATCATAAGTAAAGAAGAAAAGTGAAAGAAGATGTCTTGTTCAAACAATGACAAGTCGACAAGGAAATATAATTTACCTCCAAGGGAAGGGTTGCAACAAGTGGAGCAATAATTTCAGATTTAAGAGGCACTCCTGTTGGAACAGATACTGTCTTAACCTGAAATGTGAAATAAAACAGATATTAGCTTATACAACTACGAGGGAAGGTTAAATGAATAAACTTATATTGAGTAATAAATATGAGGTGAAAAAATCAGCACTTTAATACCTTATCCCAGTTCTCTTCAATTTCAATTCCTCCACATTCTGTAAAGCTTATACTGTCCCCAAGTCTGTCTGAGACAACGTTAAGGTAGAACTCTTCATTTGTGTGGGATGAAAGGTTCAACAATGAAGGTTGTTATTGGTCCTTTGCATCCAGTCATTTCAACCTCTTTGCCAAGACGCTCTATCACAAAAGAAGCAACTTGTGCCAAATCCAGGTTTAAGGCAACCAAACCGCTTTTACCAGGCTTTCCAAATAACATGTCAGGTTTCACAACCAATTTTGAAGTCGAAAGCCACGGCTCCTTCTCCACTAGCTCATTAAAATCAGCAGACTCTGTAACCTAAGGCATTAAACACACAGCGGAACAAAATGAAATTTCAAGGCTGATGTGCATCCAACATTCATGTCTGAGACGCAGATAATAGGGTTACGAACTTGGAGAATTTTTATGCTTTTGATTGTGGAGTGACATGGCCAGAAGAGTGAGGAGTAAATGCCAATAAAACTTTCAAATGGAAGTGAAACTTTCTTGATTTGAATAGGGATTTCAGCGTTCTTAGCATAATATTCAGATATAAGCTTACATTTCAAATGCAAATTGTAATTACCATGTTGAGACTTTCACAATCACAGAAACGGAACAAAAAATATACAAGAGTTTACAATAAGCTTGTTCGATCTTAGAAAATTAACCCAATGCAAGCTACGAAGATTGATATATTAACTTTTGCACTCTAGCAAAGAAGTAATTGATAGCTACAGAATATTGGGGCCTAATATACTGTTATCTTTGAGATTCCAATTTAGTACATGGGGCTCGTGCAAAATGAGGAGTGACATTTTCATGAAACTCATTTGAATATAACTTCATTTGACTTATTTGGGTTTGATTTTGCCAACTAGACTAGTATACAAGTTTTGAAGAAGAAGAAGGTGGTGATATGAGTAAAGACCATACTTTTTTTATGTTTAGAAAAAAAAATGATTTTTGAATTTTGGACGATAAATTCTTCAATGGGAAACTCCCAGCAGTGACTAAGCCAATCAAAATTTATTTTTAAATCTTACTTTATCTAACTTTAAATATGAGTTAAATAACTAATTGGTAAAGATAAATAAAATTGTTTAAATTAGTTATTTGAGAGAAAAAATTGTGTTGAACTCCTAAGGTGTGAAGTATCTATTTTAATTATTTGTATGAAAAACTACTCAAAGTAGAAATCCCTTTAATATGTGCAATTAGTAGGAAGATTTTTTTTAAAAAAAAATTGTAAATTGTGGAGACCAAATATATTGATATATTATATTTAAAAAGGTGAGTCTCTACTAACTTTTTATATTTAAGACCCAATGGAGAAATATCTGGATTTGTTTTTTCTCTTAAATTGTTTTGCTTATGATTTCAAAATTAATTTTGAATCCAAACAAACATTGCTTAACGATGATTTTTCTTATAAGAAAATTTTAGGAAATAGGTTGGGCTCACCTACGATTCAAGGGTAGGGTGAAATCTCCCTTTCTCCTAGGTGATACCAATGTTGGGCAGGGCGAGCCGTCTATTACTCTCAGACGTTTACCTAGGCACCCAGGAGTTAGAATATCTCCTCTAGCGCTTTGACCAACTCAAGGATCGAACCACCTCCCTTTGATGAGAGTGTCCAACCATTTTGCTAGTTGAACCCAAAGACAAGGGATTGTTTAACGATTATTTGATTTTGCACTTTAAAAACACTATTTCATTTGTGATTTTGTTTTTGGGCCAAATTTATTTTGGGATTTTAAACCTACATAACCACAATTTTATTATTTGCTTATTTATCGAGCATAAGCAACCGCAATAAGTTGGTTAGGCCAGTTTTCATATACTTTTTTCAAATTTCCTATGAGCGATTACTTGTGTATTTAATAATGTTTTTATTTTGGAACTAATTTTTAGAATTATATACATTTAACAAATTTGTGTTATTTTTCTTACATAATATAGAATAAACAAATCAATTTAGAATTTTGAAACCAAATTGACATCATTAAAAATGTCTGTGATAATCATAAAGACAAGTAAAAAGTACTAGGATGAAAAATATCATGAGACAGCTAATTTTCACAACAAATTAACCCAAAAAAAAAAACCAATACACACATGTCAACAATATTAACAATGCTGGCTAATGTTCGCTGATGACCTTTTGCTATTTGCAGAGGCAAGGCCTGAGCAACTGGATATTGTTATGAAATGCTTATCTCTGTTTGAACAGATTTCTGGTCTAAAATTAAGCATTGAGAAAACGGTGATCTACCTTCCTAAGCACACTCCGGAAGAATTGGCTGTTTCTTTGGCAAATAAGAGTGGATTTAAAAGAGTTAAAAGCCTTGGAAGATATTTAGGGGCTTGGATGGTGCATGGACGAGCAACTAAACAATCATACCAGGGCAGAGTGTGGAGCCATTTTAACGCTGGCCCTTAAGGGTTGTGGCAAAGATCCGAGTCATAATGGGTTCTCCGAGGCCTCTACACAACATGATCATCTCAAAGTCTTCCAGGTGCGTTGTCGGGTCTTGAGAACCGTCGTACTTGCTAAATTCGGTAAGGTTTAACTTCTCCGGGAAACGAGCCTTGAGGATCTCGTCTGAGAATGGGCTATTGTCGGTATTCCCAACATATCTCTTCCGCAGATATCCGGTTGGGGGAGGCCGGGGTGTCTTGTCGGCCCGGGCCGACTTCTCCCTTCGTGATTCTTTGGTAGAAGAAGCCGCCCTCCTGCTTCGGCTGATTTCCGTCCCCTGAGTACTTTTCTGACGACGAGAACTGTCGCCTTCTTGGTCCTCCTCCCATGTTTTATCGCCCCGGTCCCTGCTAGTGTTCCCGGAGTTTCTTCCATTGCGCCGTTCCTCCAGTCGCTGAAAGTGGAGGGTGTGGCACTTGTCCATGTTCTCCATATGCCTCATCATTGCGAGCATCGAATTTTGGAGTGAGAGGAGGTCGGGATTGGCAACCGGGATTTCTCGATTTACGCCAGGATTAGAGTTCTGAGGCTCGTGGTGATGATTCCGCGAGCCGAGGACTCGTGTCGGATGGGTCGTCCTCCCGAGGTTGGTCGTTATTAGGAATGAGAGGTTCCACTAGAGGTTGTTCCTACTGTGATAGCCGATCTCCTTCGTCCCGCTCATTGGCACCGAGGATGTTGGTCCGCGCCGGTGCGCCGTGGTTGCCGGGGTGGTTGGCGTGGGTCTCCGGCTGGTTGAACCATCTCCGGCGCTTCGGCTAGAACTTCGGTTTTAACCCTCATTGGTCATGGGAATTGAAATTTATCAATCCCCACGGTCGGCGCCACTGTTCTGGAGTAGAACACAAGTGTCCAGCCGCGTCTATGGGCTGGTGATTTTGATATTGGATCATGGGTCTACTCCTGGGTGCATATGGGGAAGGACACAAAGTGAGATAGGATCACTGAACACAACCAGGCTCTTAGCTGAGGGAGTGGGGTGTGTGCTCAGTGTGACGGTAGGTAAATAGTCTAGGTTAGAGCGTGTGTACCTTAGATTGCTGCCTGGGTATTTATAGAACATACCTGGAGCGGCTTTGGCGTGATTCTCGGCCCATGATCCGAACTGCTTATCCCTATATGGAGATGATCCTATATTTCCGGGGTAGTTAAGATCCTTCAGGATAGCAGGCGCGACGGGTCTGACACGTCTATCTGTGGTTGGGCCTTATCGCCATTGGGCCTTATCTGGATCCGTAACATATATATATATATATATATATATAATCATGCGTCAAATTTTTGTGTATAATTATGGAAATTAAAAACGACCGACCAGACAAAAAAGAACATAACCCATGCATATAAATATAGTAGATTATTTTATTTCCTAGTATAGATATCATGTCTTATGTCATATTGTTTCTAGATTAATAGATTTTAAAATATTAAAGTCGTTATACTTTTAGCTTTGTGTCACTTTCGTTATGAAATATTATTCTAATTCCCACTGCTAAAAAAAAAAAAAAAAGATTGCATGTTTCCATTGAAGATCAGGCAAGAAAGTTTACAGTGTTTTTGTAGCTTTTGATGGGTCCAGAAGTGGAAGGGAAGAAGAAGGGTTTTTCTGATCGTGTAGCTTTTAGAGCAAATCATTAATACGAATAATAATTATATTGTGGCTCTTTAATCTTTCTTTCTTGAGCTAAATTAATTTTAATTTTTTTGAAAAATAAACAGTTAAAGATATAATTATTAAATTAAATATAATTATTAATATCAAATATAATTTTCATTAAATATATTATTTATAATATCAAATTTCAAATGTATAAATACTCATTTACTAATTATGAATTAGAAAATTTAATAAGGACTTTCTTAAAAAAAGAAAATTAAGTTATAGAAATAAAAAATTTGGTATTCCAGGAATTATACCTAGAGGAACAATAATTTTCCTTTAATTGAAATAAAATTATTAAATTATAAAAAAAGAATTTGGTGTTAGGCGCTCTTTTTGTCAAAGAAAAGAGAGTTGAGGGTTGGAACGAGCATATAACAAGAATTCTTGGCATTCCCTGGGGATTCTTGATTGGTGCTGAGCTAATTATTGCGCAAAGTCGTATTTCTTTGGTTAATAAGATCCAAAAGGTTTATCGATCCCAGGGGGTGCAGATCCATAATAGACATATAGAAATTATTGTGCGTCAAATAACATCAAAAGTATTGGTTTCATGCACTTAATTTGTAACCACGTGTTCACTTTTACGCCTAAAAAAATACTTGGTGTTGAGCGCTCCTCAAAATAAAACACATATATATTTTTGCACCTTAACTCAAAGAGAAAGCTTTCTTATTTTCCAAATAAATAGCTAGGACCATCACTTATTGGTCATTTATTTTAATATGAATAAAACTGAATGAAGTGCATCGGTTTGAATATTTATATAGATATATCTATATTTACATGTTTTTTATGTCATACAATAGGAATTTCTCAAGTTGGAATTGTTTATGTTTGACTTCAGTAGTGGGGTAGGTAACTCTTTTATCTTACCCCCTCCGATTTTAAATAGTAGATAGAGTTAACATTTTTTTAAGAGATTAAAGAAACTAAATAAGTTATTTAATAATATCATATGTTGTGTATCATTATAATATATGTCAGCTTATAAGTTAGACAAAATAATTTAGAAATAAAATGATATATATAAAAATTTAACGTAATTTAAATAGGTTCTTTACTCTCTCAAAAAAAAAAAATCAACTATATCTTATATTTAAGTTTAGAAAGAATATCATAAAGTTCAAGTACTGCCTTGCACTGCTAAAACTAAAAAAAAATATTCCAAAGAGGCATTAAGATTCAAACTTACAACCTCATGTTTAACAAGGCTTTAAGGGAAGTGTTTAGTGTCGTTTGGGCTACAAGGTTCAACAATGTGATAATTTTGATCTTCTACATAAGAATAATAAACAATAAGATACAAATAAATGAAACCATATCCATATAATGTTTGAATAATTGAAGAGCAATATACAAAATTGTACAAAAGAAGTGCACCCGTTGGGTGTTATTGTGGCATGAGAAAAATAATTAGTTTTGAAAATATGTCCGAAAGAGTCGTATAACGAACAGATGGGGTCCATTCAAATTGTGTTACAACATGGGAAAATAGATCTCTATAATCTCATGTTATTTCTCTCTTCCACAGCTCCTCCAATCTTGTCCATGTCCATCAATGGTGGGAGAGGGACAACACCACCTATTTTATTTACCTCTCCTTTGTCTCCAAACGTGGTCTTTTAGAGTTCAATGTCAAAAAGAAACTGTTTCACTTTCTTCCCAAACATGTCTTAACGTATAGCATAGGAATTCATTCGTCACTTTTCTGTAAAAGGCTGCTGTAACAAAAACCAGTTAATGATAAATTCCGGAGGTGCTATGAGCAATGAGAGAGAAGAGCAGAGATTCCATGCGCGGAGAACTTGCACCTTTTCCCTGCACCCTCAAACATGGAATGAAACCCTTCTTCATTGGAAACGCTGTTTCTCAAATTACGTCTGCTTCAGCGTCACTCATAATACAAACATTGCAGGCCTCTTGTTGGGTTTTTATCACTTATGCACTGTCACGTTGCAGAGTCGATTACCACAGGTAGTGCCAAACTCTGATGCTTTGTGCGCGATACTTGTGTCGTTTCGTTACTTTGTGCGCAGTACTGTTTGTCGTTTCGGTCCTTGGTCGCTCTAGCCAGGAGGTCAGGGAAAAAAGACAAAATTCGCCGTTGCCGGGGATCAAACCCGGGTCGTCCGGGTGACAGGCGGAAATACTTACCACTAAACTACAACGACATTGTTGTTTGGGGGTTCATTTACTACTTAATTATTAAGTATAAACAAGGCAGGTGTCACGGAAGAAAATAACGTTGAAATCCTTTGATCAAATGGGAGGAATATAATTGTTTTTTTTTTAGTTTTATTTTATGTGTATACTATGTAGTACATTTATGATAAAACCCGCGGACAATTATCTTGAATCTTAGATCCTTGTTAGGACCCGTTTGTTACAAAGAAAGCTTGGGGAGGGAAAGGAACTTTAGAGGAGGGAAAGGAATGGAAAGGAAGATTTGAAAGATGAGGTAAGATGACTTGAGTTGTTTGGTAGGAAGAAAATGAAGAGGTGGTAGTTGGTAAGGAATTAGGAAATGTCTATTTTACCCTCAAAAGAAATTAATTCAAAATAAAAAAAAAATTTTTTTTGCTAAAATATATTTTTAAAAAATATATTATTATTAAGTTCGAACTTTTGAAGAAAAAAAAAATTCGCCAAATTTGAACTTTCCCACCAAATTTGAACTTTCCCACCAAGTTCGAACTTTCCCGCCAAGTTTGAACTTCCCGCCAAATTTGAATTTCAGGGGTAAATCTCCTAACAAACGGGTCCTTAGTTCATTACACAACCAATAGAAACGGATTACTTCCCTTTGTTAATTTTTTATTCTAAGAAACTACGCATAAAAATCTATCGGTAAATAACAATAAAAATATATATATGAAAAAAGAAGCCGGCAGGCATAGGTAATCCAAAGTTGTGCTCATAGTTTACCCATTTTAATTCTTAAATAGGCGGGTTCCAACCTAGCTTATCATAGACCTTTTAAAGGTTGGTTTAACTGCACAAATTTTAAATGAGTTTGGGTGGACATACCAGGTTGTGGGTAGTTTGCTCTGCTCTTGCCAGTTCGTTAACAGCTAGAAAGGAATCCAAAAGTCTCCATTGCTTGAATAATATAAATATGAACTTACTAGAAATCATGAGAAATATTCATGTTTTTTATAATTACAAAAATATCACTTATAAATTGATAAAGACAGAATTACAAATAAATAAACATGAATGAATATTAAATCATGAGAAACTATGTAATACCCGCATATTTATTTATCTGAAATATTATATTTTGATAAATAGATGGGTTATTTCTCATAAGTGAAATTATGATCGTAAGACTCGTGGAAATATAGTCTATTATTCTAAGTTAAATTCTGTAGGAAATCAGGGAATTTAAGGGCCAAAGTGCCAAAATGCCCCTGTAAAGGGTAAATAGCTTAGAAAAATTATGAAAAATACTAAAAGGCAGTGAAATAATTATTAAAATTAAGAGAGTATGCTATCTCTAAATATTGTAATTTGATAAATTATGAACTTGGAGAAATTGTATAAGGATGTGCAAAAGGTAATAAAAGACCAAAATACCCTTGCAAATTATGGAATAATGTAAGAGGCATGGAAATACTAAGGTTAATGCAAGAGTATGAAGGTAATGAGGCATTGTAATTAAGAAAATTATCAACAAGTGATAATTAAATAATTATTTTTACCTAATTTTTTACAAAATTTTCCTATTGGTCTATTCTTGCATTTAGGCTTAAAAATACCTAAACTCAACTATTTTTCTCAAAAATTTCCAATTAATTAGTAAATATACTTTTACTAATTTTCAACCATTTTCTACTAATTTTTGAGCTTTACATAATTATCTCTGAATTTCCTTTGCTTATGCTTAAGTAATTAGCCCAATATTACTTAATTACTTAATTATCACTTGTTGATAATTTTCTTAATTACAATGCCTCATTACCTTCATACTCTTGCATTAACCTTAGTATTTCCATGCCTCTTACATTATTCCATAATTTGCAAGGGTATTTTGGTCTTTTATTACCTTTTGCACATCCTTATACAATTTCTCCAAGTTCATAATTTATCAAATTACAATATTTAGAGATAGCATACTCTCTTAATTTTAATAATTATTTCACTGCCTTTTAGTATTTTTCATAATTTTTCTAAGCTATTTACCCTTTACAGGGGCATTTTGGTCATTTTGGCACTTTGGCCCTTAAATTCCCTGATTTCCTATAGAATTTAACTTAGAATAATAGACTATATTTCCACGAGTCTTACGATCATAATTTCACTTATGAGAAATAACCCATCTATTTATCAAAATATAATATTTCAGATAAATAAATATGCGGGTATTACATTTCTCCCCCCCTTAAACAAAATTTCGTCCTCGAAATTTGTACTCTAACATCTCAACTTTGTACTAACTAAAACCCGTCCTACTTGGATTTTGGACTATACGTATCGGATCTTCACTTCGTCATCGCCCGCCCCTCTTGGTGATCGGGAATTCGCCTTGGTTTGTCCACAAAGATCTTATCATTTCGTACTTTGATATATAATGTTTCCCCGTGGTTCCCACACACCGCGGTTAACACTACAAATACCAAAATGGATACCAAAAATGTCCCCATGGTTCCCATACACCATGGTAACATAAGATATCTCCTACTTAATGACATGATCACGGTCGAATATAACTTAAGAAAAACGTTATGGAAGTCTAACCATGTTCGTGAATAAGGCTACCTAATAGAAACTGATTTGTTTTCAACTAATACTTGAATGATCTCCTGAAATGATCTCACGAAATGCGAACTACATTCGCCCTTGAGGTGTTATATTGACACCGGCTTCGAAGGATATATGATCATCACAATCACCAAAAGACTCTAACGTTCCTTTTTGTCTTGTACAAACTATGAAATGTGATTGATCATATCTGGTCTAGAAAATTTCTGCTCTGGCAATTCCGTTGAGCAACTTAAGTGTAGAGCAGCATGTATAATTGGTGACCCTAAACGATGTCTCTATCCGCTATGTATAATTGGTGACCCTAACAGAATCTCTATCCGAGTCGGTGACCCTGAACAGAGCCTCCATCCGAGTCGGTGACCTTAAACAGAGCCTCTATCCGCTTGTTACTTATTTTCTACGTCGCTGCTAGTTTTGGTTCACCACTGGTGGTGTTCCGAGCGTAAGACAATCTTGACAAGATGCAGGAATTAGATAATGGAGTAGATCATTATCCTGGAAAGTGGGTATTTGTTTTCGAACAGTTGCCCTGTTCAACTTATAGTAGTTGATGCTACATTGAAAACTCGAGTCTTTCCTTCTATATGAATAGTCTTGGGAAGCAAGTTGCTATTTCAGCTTCGATACAAAATTTTGGTATGGTGATCTGGATATTGAACTTATGCGAGGCATCAGTCAACAGAGAATTAATTTGTGACTGAGTTGTCTTTGAATAAAGGTTTGGTTTCCGCATTAGTTCTACCTCTGCTTAGAATAATATATTCTCTTTGTCACCGCTCTTCATCACCGTTCATTTAACACTTTTGAGAATATCGTTGACACTATGAAGTGGTAGTACGATTTATATTATACCCGCAACTTGGTTCAAAACATGCTTTACAAGCTAAACGCTTACACCTAATGGTGTAGCTACTACATAAGTATGCATCCCAAAAGGATCCGTACACACATCAAAAGTAATTGATCGGTCTAACATCCGAATCGGTTTACAACTAACATGAATTTTTACTAATTGATAGTGTCTCGGTCCATTCTGAGGATTCGCCACCTCCATATTGGTTAGCGCAAAGATCCGTCCCGAGTTACGTAGTCTTGTCTCGGCAGACCTTCTCGGGACAATTCCGGTGATGTGTCCGACTTCGACATCGTAATGATTCGTTTCAATATGCGGAGCGTGTGGGCCCATAACCCACAGGTCCCTAGATCGAAACTAGGCTCTGATACCATAAAGTGTAACATCCCATTTTCTAAAGCGGAATTTTTTTTTTCAATCAGAGTAGAGCAATGGAGCGAAAGAGTAACTGATCATAACAAAACATGAACCATAGTGTAACAGAGTTTTGATACAACATCCTATTGTTCTCATAGGTAATTACGTAAAACGATAAAGTAACTTCTCCGTCTCAGAGCTCACTCGTGCTACATGCCCTCCAACTATGAGCTTACTCGTGCAGCTTGCCTCGATCTCCGATCCGTGGTCCTCCTGACCCTGAAGCTATAGCTGAGATTCAATTTATCGAATTGAATCTCAGGTAACAATTAACCTTATGCTCAAATAAAACAGTATACGGATGATGAGATATTCAAAACATAACGTGACATATCACTTATGCATATAGCGGATGCATGATTGCATGATTGTGACACGAGACGAAACATAAGCGTTAAAGCGGTATGTATAAGTCCTACACAATAATAGCCTGCACAAAAACCGGTGCCACGATGATCGGTCGTGTCCTCGGCGCTAGGAAAACTCTAACGGTATCATTAAGTCTATAACCGCGTGAAATCGTATGTATAATCGGTAACCACGACAGAGTCTCTAACCGTGAATGTATCTCGGTGACCCCTAACAGAATCTCTATCCGTGAATGTACTTATCACATATATGTATATGAGCAGCACTAGATTAGTGTTACGATGCGAACGTACCTTCGTTGATGTACGTAGATGTTTCGCGAAATAACGGAAAACAGCGGTTTGTCCGAGGCACGTTGGACGATGTAACGGCAGCAAATTAGGATTTCGACGTCCTATAAGAGTAATATCACTTTCATTAGTGATTTGACACAATAATCGGCATTTTAGGTAAAAATTACCATTTTGCCCCTATGCCCCTAATGGCGGAATTTCGCCGGCGACTTCGTTATTCTAGCAAATTTTCTTCCCGAAATTTTGCCAGAACTTCGACGCAACTATGATTTTCGAAAATAATGACTAAAATAGCCCTCCCATATGATACCCAATCATACTTGAAATTTAAAGGCTATTCTAACAAATTCTACCCTTACTTTTGAAAAAACTGCGAAAGCTTCAACTTTTCGGCGACTCGATTTCTACTATGTTTTTACCTCTGCATATTTTTCAACGCAAACAAGGCCTAAAACAAGAATAGGAATCTCATCACCTACTTCCTAAATCTAACTAACAATTCTACTATCTTTCGAACTAAAAACTAAAGCCCGAAAGACTTACCCGTTGAAGATCTCCGAACAATTTTCCAGGGCTTCGCCAAAAATCTCCGAGCTCCTCTCTCTTCTTTCTCCCTCTAGGCTAAGCCAAACAAGGGAAAATGGTGTGAAGAAAGTGAAGGGAGGGGGTATTTATAGAAACGGTGGTAGGGTTTCGTGTCGGATCAACTTTGTGAGGAGCGATCTCGGGCCGTCCAAAGCAACTTTTCAAAAACCCTCTTTTCCTTCTTCCCTTTCACACTAGGCCAAAATTTAGGCTCCAAAATAAAGGGTTTGGCCAATGGGAGGTGGCCATGTGTCACCTTCCAGAAGCTTTCAGACCGATTTCCCCGATCGGTACCGATTCGCGTGATTTCAGAAAAATCTCAAAATTCTGGATTTACAACTTTGAAAACATATTCTCACTTAGTAGAAATGTCCAAGTTAACCTATATTTTGATTCCATATAGGGCTCCAACAGTCCAGTTGAGTCTTTCTCGAAAAACGTGTCCGAACGCGTCCGGTTTCAGAATGCATTTCTGGAATCATCAACTTCTTCAGAAAAATTCACTGAATTCAAATATGTCCATGAAAATTCCCAATTCTTTTCCAAATGTCACAACATAACCTTTTCGTCCTCTTGTCTATCTGGCCTTTTCTCAGAATTTCCCTATTTCGTCTTATTAGGAAAAAGCACAAACGGCTTGAATTAACTTCCGCAAGAGTCTAACGGAAAATAAAAACCCCTGATTAATATTTTACCTTGACTTTGGGAATCCCATTCCTAGATCTCTAGATAGGATCCGTTTCCTAATTCCCATTTTACTATTCACCCTTTTTCACTTTAATTAATTATATTATATTTTAATTGCAACTTGCAAAAATTCTTTTATACATATATATATTCTTTTTCTTTTTCTTTTTCTTTTTCTTTTTTCTTTTTCTTTTTTCTTCTTTTTTTTTCTGCCCCTTTTTTTTATTTCGTTTTTTTTATTATTTGATTAATTATTTAATTAATTAAATTAATTAAATAATTATTTTTACCTATTTTTTACAAAATTTTCCTATTGGTCTATTCTTGCATTTAGGCTTAAAAATACCTAAACTCAACTATTTTTCTCAAAAATTTCCAATTAATTAGTAAATATACTTTTACTAATTTTCAACCATTTTCTACTAATTTTTGAGCTTTACATAATTATCTCTGAATTTCCTTTGCACATCCTTATACAATTTCTCCAAGTTCATAATTTATCAAATTACAATATTTAGAGATAGCATACTCTCTTAATTTTAATAATTATTTCACTGCCTTTTAGTATTTTTCATAATTTTTCTAAGCTATTTACCCTTTACAGGGCATTTTGGTCATTTTGGCACTTTGGCCCTTAAATTCCCTGATTTCCTACAAATTTAACTTAGAATATTAGACTATATTTCCACGAGTCTTACGATCATAATTTCACTTATGAGAAATAACTCATCTATTTATTAAAATATAATATTTCAGATAAATAAATATGCGGGTATTACAAACTATCATATGATTAATAAGTTATATTTTTCTCTTTTTAAATGGACAAATCATGAGTCAGTGATTACGAAGTTGTATATTGAAAAGATCTTGAGTTCTTAACTAGATATTCTCCCCGTGTTATGCACAAGATGGTATGTATTGTTTATGTCATCTTCAAAACGTGCTAAAAGATTAGAGCCGAATAAAATACTACTCCCTCCAGTCCTAATTATAAGACATAGTTGACTTTTGAAGAGACTAAGGAAACTAATTAAATTACTTTAGAGTATTTTTATTTTTATTTTTTTCTTCAAACTATTTAGTTTGACTAATAAACTAATATATACTTTAAGAATACACAACATATGGAATGATTAAGTAACTTATTTAGCTTCCTTAATCTCTCCTAAAAAAGTCAACTAGGTCTTATAATTAGGACCGGAGGTAGTATTAATTCAAGGGTTTTGCTAAAATTATCTTTTACATTTGTTTATAGAGACTTTGTTCATCGACTAAAAACATTATAATTAAATAGTAAACAAGATATATGAGAAAGAAAAGTTATTTCAATTAGAAAAAGGCAAAAGTAGAATACAATTACTTAAAGAACAAAAACCAAAGTTATCAACAAACATGCATGATGCTTCATCGGTTGAATTTTCTTTATTCTCTCTCTCTCTCTCATATAGAACAATTATGTAGAACTGAACCAGAAAATCGTAAATAACATACATGCTCATCCTTCAAAATCACGTCAATCTTCTAAGGAACATATGGTAGGGTCTTCATACACGAAACTTCGTTAGAGCATGTGCTATATATAATGATCTAGGTGCACTTCCTTAGAGCATGTGCTAAAAGATCATGTAGAACTTGTCACATTGTATTGTACTCTCTCCGGTTCTAATTATACGAACACTTTTGTAGTGTAAATTGTATTACAAAAATGTTCCTATAATTAGGATTGGAGGTAATATATTTTAAGAGTTAAGCGATGGGAGGGCAAAGAGGAAATAAATTTTTTAGCTAAAAATATCTCCAACCCATTTCCTCCATATTTTTTCTTTCTCCTACATTTTCCCTCACACCCAAGCTGGGAAAACCTATTTCCCTTCCCATTTTACTCCCTAGTTTTCCCCCTTCACATTTTCTTTCAACCCAAGCAAGGGGTTAGAGAAAAATGAGCATCAAAGATGACTGGCATGTAAAAACAAACAGATATCACACTACTTATAAGGAAATTTCCCTACGACATATTAGTTAAATTAATTATTAATTAAGTGATAATATTTTGTGGAGTAAGTTATCAAAATGTCAATATTCTTTACAGAGGCATATGAAGGCGTAGGACTATTGGGTTCATTGAGAGTCACATTTTGTAACATCCCATTTTCTAAAGCGGAATTTTTTTTTTTTTCAATCAGAGTAGAGCAATGGAGCGAAAGAGTAACTGATCATAACAAAACATGAACCGTAGTGTAATATAGTATTGACATTACAGTGATCCTACTTGTTCCGAAGGTAAGTACAGAAAGCGATAATGTGTCTTCGGCCGGTAGCCTACTCCTGCTGCTGCTTATCCCTAGCATCGATGCGTGGTCCTCCGGATCCTGAAGCTATAGCTGAGATTCAATTCACCGCATTGAATCTCAGGTAACGGTTAACCTTATGCTCAAATAAAACAGTATATAGACGACAGTCAGAAGTGTCACACAGACAGAACATAAGCATGAAGCAAATATGTAAGGTCCTACACAACAACATTGTGACACAGACAGGACATAAGCATAAAGCAGTATGTAAAGTCCTACACAAAAATAGTCTGCACATTACCCTGTGCCACGAACACGTGTCCTCAGCGCTAGGAAAACTCAAAGCGGTATTATCATGTCTTATAACCCGTACAAGGCTGTATGTAAAACGACGACCCTAAGCAGAGCCTCGGTATATGAATGTATTTATGACATATATGTATATGAGAGCTATAGGATTAGTGTTACAGTACACGTCCGTACCTTCGTTGATGTACGTAGATGTTTCTGGCGGAATCGTACTTTCGACGGAAAAGCAGCGGTTCGTCCGAAGCAATGACACGTTGGACAGCGTAATGGCGATAAACTAGGATTTCGACGTCCTATAAGAGTAATATCACTTTCATTAGTGATTTGATACAATAAGCGGCATTTTAGGTAAAAATTACCATTTTGCCCTTCTACCCCTAATTGGCGGAATTTCGCCAAAGACTTCGTTACTCTGACTACTTTTCTTCCCAAAATTTCGCCAGAACTTCGACGCCATTTTGATTTTCAAAAATAAAGACTAAAATAGCCCTCCCATATGATATCCAATCATACTTTAAAATTTAAAGGCTATCCTAGCATTAAAACCCCTATTTTTGAAAGAGCTATAAAAGCTTCAACTTTTCAGGTACTCGATCCCTACCAAGTTTTTACCTCGTCAGGCATTTTTCAATGCAATGAGGCCTAAAAACAATAGTAGGAATCTCATTCCCTACTTACTAAAACTATATAACAATTCTACTAACTACCGAACTAAAACTAAAAACTCGAACTTAAAAACTAAAGCCCGAAAGACTTACCCGTTGAAGACTTCAGCAGAATTTCTCCAGAGCTTCTCTCTCTTCTTTCTCCCTCTAAGTTTTCGGCCAAAGGAGGAGGAATTGGTGTGAACAATTTGTGAAGAAGGGCATGCCTATTTATAGATTTTTGGAAGGATACAAAGGGAAATACCAAAGTTGTTTACAACCTTGGAAAATCACACCAAAAATGGTGTAAAATTCTTGACCATGGGAGCATGTTGGCCGAAATTGAGAGCTGATGTGGCTGCCTCCAATTGGTCCAAAAATGATGCATAAGCTTGCTTTATGCCCGGTCTAGCAGAATTTTCCCGATCGGTACCCGATTCGCGTGATTTCGGAGAGATGTTCCAGGTGCTTGCCATGGGGATCTATGAGCAGATTTGCATATTATATATTTAATATTTCATATAACAGCATATTCGATCAGACAAGCAAAAAAAAAAACACAAATTTATATAATTAAGAATCACTAATCATTCTAAAATAAATCCCACAAGGCAACTTCATTACCAATGTAGTTTAATAGATTTATATAATTAAGAATCACTCACAAACATCGTACAAACACATACAACAAGTGGAAAGTGGTTACCTCAAATTCTTGACACCAGGACTAAACTTGAGAAATATTAAGTCCACTCTAATAATAAATATATAATTACACGTTAATAGAATTAACGACAACATCAACTAATATAATAATAATTAATTAATTAAACTATAATTGCCTCATTTTAAATTTTCTTAGAAGAAGTGAGAATTTGTCTGTTCCTCAAATTATCGTTACAATCTCAAATCCTTCCTTCATAAATTATTTCTCACTAATTATAATTATTAAGATATCACCATATCTTCAATTTTTACAACCTAATACTAACTTTGATAAGTATAACCCAATTTATTAAACAATCTCCAAACCTCCACATATTCAAAATTATATCAACTCTAATTTAAAATCTCAAATCCCAATTCATAATTTCATATAGTTTAAGATTTAGCAAAATTAACCGATTAAACCTTTAGTAATACCTCTAGTAATCCAACTAATTAAATGCTTAAATTCTCATTTAATCGAAAAAAAATCCTATATGACATAAATCCTAGATTCTTTTAAATAGAAAATAACTTTAAATTCCCATAACAATCAACTAACAAATGTAAACTAGTTAAAGTTATTTATTAATCATGCTTTTTATATATATAGTCATCCAGTGGCGGAGCCAGGATTTGAAATTTGTGGGTGCACAATTAGTAGTGGGATTTAGGGGTTAGGAGGCAACGCCCCCGAATTTTAAAGGAGAAATGAAGTTAAAAAACACATGATGAAAAAAAGTAATTAAGCATATTAAGTCCTCATGCAATGGACCAAAAATGGAAAACAATCAAGGAACAATGAAATATGCACATAAAGACATTAAACAACCAACCAAGTGTTTGATGGGTGACAAAAGAACTTGTAACAACACATAGAAGTAAGAAGAGCATAATTCATCGGGTTCACATTCTTCCTGTCTTCTCATGTATCTTTATTTGAAGTTAGAAAGAAAGAAAACACATTTCTAAGTTCTCTAGTTCATTCAGCAATAAACACAATTTAAACAAACAAACACAAAAAACAAAAGGAGAGCACAATATCAAAATCAGCAACAATATATTCAAACTAAGATCTCTTAGTGAGGAGGGTGAATAAATCATATGAAAAAGAGAAGTTACCTATAAACAGCATGCTTTCTCTTTTCCCCCATTACTCTGGCATTTTCCTTAAGAGTATTTGGTTCCACTTCATCTCCTAAAAACATTTTATTAACAAGGTCATAGAATAAAAGGCTTGCCTAAAAGAAAGAGTGAGAGAGGTTGCTGGAGTCTGGGGGGCCGTAAATAAAAAAATAAAAATAAATATTGAGAGAGGCGGGGTGTTTGGGGGTGAATAAAAAAAGAGAAAGAGAAAGAGAGAGGCGGGGGTGTCCAATAGTTGTGGCAAATTTTCTTCAAAATATATATATACTCTAAAAGTTTTTATGGGTGCATTTGCCCACATATAAACCAACGTGGCTCCGCCCCTGTAGTCATCTATTATCAAAACTCAAAACTTTGTTAATATTCAAATCTCAAAATTTTTAATAATTAATACTATATTACCCTCATTAGAAATAGAAAAATACGTAGAACAACTTTCATGAAGAAAGTTTATAGAAAAGAAATTAATTTAACTATATAAATAATCTTATAAAATAAATAATGTATCTTAAAAACTCAAAGAGACTACTCATTTTCTCTTTCTTTCCTTCCCTCCTCTCGCCCTCTCACTGTCTCTCCGTATCACTCCCCGAAAACACACACACATGCACTAGCGTATATACAGCGCGCACACATATATATAACGGGGAGGCAAGGCGGTGTAGCATTTATTTAATCCTTAACCCCCTAGTATGTATGTGTGTGTGTGTGTGTGTATATATATATATATATATATACAGTGGCGGAGCCACTTGAGTGTAAGTGGGTGCAAGTGCACCCATAAATTTTATGGTGGCTGTTGAGTTTTTTTTTTTCCCCTGGCTACTGAGTTATTACATATCTTAGCATAAACACTCATAATCCCCCTCAAAACATGAGACATTATTATATAGTGCTACGAGGCTCATTGGTGGTTTTATTTTTATGGGCTCCAAGCTTTACTTCTCGCTGCCAGAGCCAACGTTTTACTTTTTTAGTATGACGTTTTTTTTAATATGACCATCTGATTAAATTAAATATAAATATTATCAAACTTAATTAACATAGTTTTCTTAAGAAAAAAAAAATTCTACAGTCACATGTACTTAGCTTGTAGAGTTCGAGAGCAACTCCCATGTACTTAGCTTGTAGAGTTCCGAGAGCAACTCCCCTGCATAAAATAGAAAAGTTCCAAAGATTAATTGAATTTGAATAGATCGAGTTGATTAAAATAATTTCTGCATCAATCTTTCGGTGGATGACTTGAGAGAAAATACGAGTATTTAAAGACGAGCGAGGAGAAAAATTACACAACCGAGGAAAATAAAAAGCTGCAGCAAGAATTGGTATGTAATTATACAGACAACCCTTTATATTCTTTTTTTTTTTTTGGCAGAAACTTTTTTTGGTTTATATCGTTCCTTTGATCTCTTGTCATAGGATTAATCAAGGTCCTCAAAATATTTCACTATAATTAGTTTACAAAGGGTTTGTAGGAGGTGGATCCTACTGTTGAACAAGATGAAACGAGTTCTGTGGGAATTGATTCTTTGTTTTTAGAACTAGCAGGTGTTATACCTGGAATTGATGAGACAATGAGCTTTGCTGAGATGTTGAAGTAAGAAATATGTGTTGTCTTATTGATTTTGTTTTGACTTGAATTTTGTTCAATACCATGTGCCTAAATTTGAAACTTATTTGTACAAAGTTGTGTTTATGATAGTGTAAAGTTGTAATGCATTTGTGTTCTCATTGTTTTCCTTCTTCCTTTATGCATGTATTTGGTGTTGAACCTATTGAAAGTGTCGTGCTCTCTGGTGGACAGTCTAGTGAGTTATAGCATTTGTTATGCTCCTTTACTTCTTCGTTGATAGTTGACTTTTTAATATCCTATCACATATGACAAACCATAATAATTTTTTCTTGCATGTTGCTTTGGAATTTCATTGTGTAACGTCTGGGTATCTGTATGCCATGAGATTAGAGTATATTATTCTGTTTAAATTGATTTCCTCATAAATACTTTTCAATTGAACCCCATTTCTAGTCCTAAACTTTACGAAGGAGTGGGTTGCCTTTTATCCTCCTTAAAAAAAATTTCAGGGCGCTGCCCCCGAACCCCCAAATTCCATCATTAATTGTGCACCCACAAACTTTAAATGTATATATATATATATATATATATATATATATATATATATATATATATATATATATATATATGGGAAAATTCATATGGGGCCCAAATAACAAAGAAAAACATAAAAAAGGCTGAAAGACTCTGAAAATCTCAAAAAAGGCCCCAGGACATTTTCTGGTATAAATTCATTAAAACGTGAGTTGTTAACATGACTGATATAAATGTTAACGGTAGGTCATTAACAACTAAATCAATACACCAGCATATTGTGGACAAGCTACGAAAGAAACTAGGTGGGTGGCAACAACAGTGTTTGTCTCAAGCAGGTAGAATAACTCTTGTCAAGTCAGTATTATCTATTATCCCGTACTTTCATATGTAGTATGCGAGCCTCCCATTGAATATATGCCATGAGATTGATAGAATTCAAAGAAATTTCATCTGGGGGGACTCCCAGCTAAGGAAAGCCCACCATGCTCTTGGCTGGAATGTCCTAACTACTCCCAAACATATGGGCGGACTTGGGTTGAAATCAGCAGCTTTTATGAATGATGCATTTCTCATGAAGTATCGCTGGAGATTTCAGAATGAGTCAGATGCCCTTTGGGTTCGGTTCCTGAGGGGGAATATATAAGGTTCACAACGGGCAATTGCCGTTGTTTAACGCCGGGGGTTCACCCTTCTGGAGCGCTCTGTAATATATTTCAAAATATGAAGGATGTGGTACTTTGGGAGATAGCACTACTACAAAATACACTTTTAACGTCCATTTTAATATACTTAGACGACTATTTTCAAAGGGTCGTAAATGTAATGGTCGTTAAAAGTTTAACTTACAACCACTTGTTTTTAAAAACAATCGTTGTATCTTCAACCACTTGTTTTTAAAATAACGAGTCTTTGAATGTTTTTTTCCAAATTGATGAGCAGTGGCAGAAAAGCATTCCAGCAGGAAAATTGGAAAAGCCAAAGATAAAAACAACATAATGGGTAGGACCAAGATAGAAGAAAGGAAGAAATTATGGTCATTAATTTCTGCAAAACACACACACACACCCACTTTTATGGCTTCTGTGATGTTTCCAATCACAATATCCACGAATTGGTGCTTGGAGTAACGTTGAAGAACACTGATATTTGAGACAAAACATGCTCCATAGTCATTGGACCCAACGTTGAATAGGTTCATTGATCTGGACAACAATGATTTGACTTCTTTATTCCCTAGTTTCTTCTTCCTCAGAACATCTGTCACATTCTTGTAATATCTTCCAAGAGATCAAACATTCACAAAGAAATGGGTTTTGCGTAGGTAGTATATCAAATCAAAGAGGAATAATAACATTAGGAATGAATCAATAAATGAGTACCAGCAGCTTTAGGGAGAGAACGCCAAGAGCCTTCACCATGGAGGCGAATATAATTGATAAGGCGTTGGTCTTCCTTTTTGGTCCAAGCACCTTTGTTTGTATCTAGCACAGGAAGAGAAGTTCAGAGCGAAATTCAATTTTCGGAGTGGGAAAAGAGAAGATTCATCTTTTAGACTTTTTAGACTAGACTTTTTAAGATTGTTTTTCTTGAAACAGTCTTTAAATGTTAAGACAAAATTTCAAAAATGCCACCGCCTCCCAAATAATAAAAAACAATGGCGGGAGAATCAAAATGTATTTACGCGGGAGATGTTCCTTGGAATTTTTAATAAATTTAACCACCGTTTCTTAGAAACAGTCGTTGTAATCTCTTTTTTTTTAAAACTGTTTTTCTTGAAACAGTCTTTAAATGTTAAGACAAAATTTCAAAAATGCCACCGCCTCCCAAATATAAAAAACAATGGCGGGAGAATTAAAATGTATTTACACGGGCGATGTTCCTTGGCATTTTTAATAAATTTAACCACCGTTTCTTAGAAACAATCATGTAATCTCTTCTTTTTAAGACTGTTTTTCTTGAAACAGTCTTTAAATGTTAAGACAAAATTTCAAAAATGCCACCGCCTCCCAAATAATAAAAAACAATGGCGGGAGAATCAAAATGTATTTACGCGGGCAGTGTTCCTTGGCATTTTGAATACATTTAACCACTGTTTCTGAGAAACAGTCGTGTAATCTCTGTTTTTTAAGACTGTTTTGTTTAAAACAGTCGTTAAATGTTAAGACAAAATTTCAAAAATGCCACCGCCTCCCTTTTAATCTCTGTTTTTAGAAAAACGGACGTTGGGGTCGTTAAATTTACTTTTTGTAGTAGTGTAGGGGATGGGGATTCTATCTCATTCTGGAAAGACAAATGGGTATCTTCTACTATTTGCCTGCGAGATTATGCTTTGAGCCCCATTCCGGATGATATGCGAGATTGTATGGTGGCTAGATTTGTTGGGCATGATGGTCGTTGGGACCTGTCACTACTACACAGTCTTCTCCCGTTAGATGTGGTTGGCCTAATTAGAGGAATGCTCCCTCCCTCCGCGGATGATGGGCCGGATCGATCTTTCTGGTTGGTTGGGGATTCAACTGGTGTTAGTGTCAAAAGTTGTTACATGTTCTTAGCCGAATCTGGCTTTTACTCCTCTGATATAGGGTGTGACACTTGGAGCAAGTTATGGAAGTGGGAGGGACCTCATAGAGTGCAAATTTTTGGTTGGAAATTATTTCACCAAAGACTCCCTACGGTCCTGGATCCGCTCGTGGACTGGTAATGATGGCCTTTGCCCATTGTGCCAGCAAACAGAAGAGACTAGTTTACATGCGTTTCGGGACTGCCCTGTGGTTTGTGCCTTCTGGTATGAAGTGTTGCCCACTGATCACTTCCACTCGTTCTGTCAGTATGACTGGACTAACTGGGTTAGGGAGAACTGGACATGTGATGAAGATGGAGTTGGCGGATATAGTTGGCATGCTGTATTTATTGTTTCCTGCTGGTTCATTTGGAAATGGAGGAATGGTACTATCTACAATACGCAAGATGAGAGTGTCAAGTATCACCCCAGGACTGTCTTTCAGTTTTTGGAAGATATTAGAATGGCAAATATTAAAGAAAGGGTTAGTAGTATAGGGCACTATCCTACCACTGTTCATTGGGATTTTCCTGAGGCTCCGTTTGTGAAACTTAATTGTGATGGGGGCTCTAAGGGCCCAGTACAGGTGGCAGCATGTGGGGGTTTGTTGCGGGATTGTTCTGGAAAGTGGCTTGGAGGTTTTCCTGCACGACTTGGAAGTTGTTCAGCGTTAACAGCTGAGTTGTGGGGAGTCCTGAGGGGGCTAGAGATGGCATGGGAGGCAGGTTGGAGACATGTAGTGGTTGAAAGTGACTGTCACACAGTCATTGCATTACTTTCTAAAGCAGGTAATGCAGCTCGTGAGTCCCACTTGGTGGCTAAGATACGAGCAGTTACTCGTCGTCAATGGCTAAGATCCTTGATGAAGCTCATTTCTCTGACCCTCCTACTGGCCTTTATCAATTTCTTCTTGCTGATGTGATGAGTGTAGCTCATATTAGGGGGTTGGGACCTTAGTCCCCTTTGTGTTTTGCTTTGACTATTTGTTGTTATTTGATTTGATTTGATTCTTGTTATCAAAAAAAAAAAAACAATCTTTGGCTGCGTTTTAGATTATGAAAATTGGCATTACAACCGCAATGGGACATGTTTCGAAACTCTCACCGAGAAGAAGGTTCTGACCTTGGTTATATGTCCTCTATTAAATTCTTTTAAATTATAAGGAAATATAGATTATATGCTATAAAAGAGGCACTAAAACGGTTATGTTCAGAGCCACTATTGCTCTTAAGGTTTTGGGATCTGTGCGCCTTGTTTTTGGAAAAGACACCCTGATAACTATTTATTACACCAAAGATAATCAAAATCATCAATTTTTTATTACCAAGCAACCGATTTCCACTTTTTCTTTTATACCTAGAAAAGTAACTCTTTTTTTTTTTTGCTAAGTTATTTTGCGGTTAATTGTTCATAATAATAATATGTTAGGTTATTCTGATATCTACTCATTTTCTTTCTTCCCTAAAAAATCCAAGTAGGATGGGTGATAATATTTTATTTCCAGTTTTCTTTCCTCTTCATTTTCATTCTTTATCCTTCCAAATTTTCTTCTCATCCAAGCAAAGCTTAACTCTTAAAATATTAAAACACAATGCGACGAGTTCTACATCATCTTTTTGGCAATATTGATGAACAAAAGTGCACCTAGATCATTATTGCACCTGTTGTTCTACCGAAGTTTCTACCCTACCATATCTTTCTTGAAAGATTGACATGATTTTGATGGATGAGCATGTATGTTATTTATGAGGTTTCCTTACATATGTAGCACATTCCTTCCATTCTATATCATTTTTTTGACTGGTATATATACGATTTTCTGATTCAGTTTTACATAATTGTTCTATATGAGAGAGAGATTAAAGAACATTCAACCGATGAAGCATCGTGCATGTTGATAAATTTGGTTTTTGTTCTTCAAGTAATTGTATTCTACTTTTGCCTTTTTCTGATTGAAATAACTTTTCTTTCTTATATATCATGTTTACCATTTAATTACAACGTCTTTAGTTGATGAACATAGTATCTATACATATGTAAAGGATGATTTTAGCACAACCCTGGAATTAATGGTATTTTATTCGTCTCTAATAATTTTAGCTGGCCTAATTTATGGTAGGATTGCGTGATCTTATTTTTGAATTGTTGACCTGTGGAATTTTTTATATAAACGTACTTGGAAGTATCGATGGTTTATACAAGAACTTGAAGATTTTTTCTTTTTTTTTTTTTTCTCTGCCGGTAGGAAATTCTTTAAATGACTATCTTAGAAAAAATGATAGTGTGTGTGTGTTCTGGAGTAGAACACAAGTGTCCAGCCGCGTGTATGGGCTGGTGATTTTGATATTGGATCAAGGGTCTCCTCCTGGGTGCGTATGGGGAAGCACACAGGCGGAGATAGGATCACCGAACACAACCAGGCTCTAAGCCGAGGGAGTGGGGTGTGTGCTCAGTGTGACGGTAGGTAACTAGTCTAGGTTAGAGCGTGTGTACCTTAGATTGCTGCCTAGGTATTTATAGAACATACTGGAGCGGCTTTGGCGTGATTCTCGGCCCATGATCCGAACTGCTTATCCCTATACGGAGATGATCCTATATTTCCGGGGTAGTTAAGATCCTTCAGGATAGCAGGCACGACGGGTCTGACACGTCTATCTGTGGTTGGGCCTTACCGCCATTGGGCCTTATCTGGATCCGTAACATATATATATATATATATATATATATATATATATATATATATATATATATATATATATATATATATATATATATATATATATATATATATATCATGCGTCAAATTTTTGTGTATAATTATGGAAATTAAAAACGACCGACCAGACAAAAAGAACATAACCCATGCATATAAATATAGTAGATTATTTTATTTCCTAGTATAGATATCATGTCTTATGTCATATTGTTTCTAGATTAATAGATTTTAAAATATTAAAGTCGTTATACTTTTAGCTTTGTGTCACTTTCGTTATGAAATATTATTCTAATTCCCACTGCTAAAAAAAAAAAAAAAAAAAAGATTGCATGTTTCCATTGAAGATCAGGCAAGAAAGTTTACAGTGTTTTTGTAGCTTTTGATGGGTCCAGAAGTGGAAGGGAAGAAGAAGGGTTTTTCTGATCGTGTAGCTTTTAGAGCAAATCATTAATACGAATAATAATTATGTTGTGGCTCTTTAATCTTTCTTTATTGAGCTAAATTAATTTTAATTTTTTGAAAAATAAACAGTTAAAGATATAATTATTAAATTAAATATAATTATTAATATCAAATATAATTTTCATTAAATATATTATTTATAATATCAAATTTCAAATGTATAAATACTCATTTACTAATTATGAATTAGAAAATTTAATAAGGACTTTCTTAAAAAAAGAAAATTAAGTTATAGAAATAAAAAATTTGGTATTCCAGGAATTATACCTAGAGAAACAATAATTTTCCTTTAATTGAAATAAAATTATTAAATAATAAAAAAAGAATTTGGTGTTAGGCGCTCTTTTTGTCAAACCGTTTGTGTATTTTTGCATTTGAAAGCCATGTCATCGTCTAGTCAGCAAAAGTCAAGCTTAACAGTCAAAGTCAAATTTAATGGTTAAATGGTATTTTTGCACTTAATTTGTATCCACGTGTTCACTTTTACGCTTAAAAAAATACTTGGTGTTGAGCGCTCCTCAAAATAAAACACATATAAGAAAGCTTTCTTATTTTCCAAATAATTAGCTAGGACCATCACTTATTGGTCATTTATTTTAATATGAATAAAACTGAATGAAGTGCATCAGTTTGAATATTTATATAGATATATCTATATTTACATGTTTTTATGTCGTACAATAGGAATTTCTCAAGTTGGAATTGTTTATGTTTGACTTCAGTAGTGGGGTAGGTAACTCTTTTATCTTACCCCCTCCGATTTTAAATAGTAGATAGAGTTAACATTTTTTTAAGAGATTAAAGAAACTAAATAAGTTATTTAATAATATCATATGTTGTGTATCATTATAATATATGTCAGCTTATAAGTTAGACAAAATAATTTAGAAATAAAATGATATATATAAAAATTTAACGTAATTTAAATAGGTTCTTTACTCTCTCAAAAAAAAATCAACTATATCTTATATTTAAGTTTAGAAAGAATATCATATTTTGCAACTAATTCTGAGATTGTCTATGAAATTTTTTAAATAAACTAGGTACACATATATTTCATCAAATGACCGAATACAAAGATGTAATCTTTTTTGTGAGAAAAAAAAGGTTATTTTGATGTTCCCTTAGCCTCCTTGTGTGTTTCCTACCAAATTGTTGAAGAAGGTCCAAGTGTTGCAAGACGACGAAGCATTTAAGGGGAGGTTGGGATAAGTTTTAAGAATATAAAATGGATGACCAAGATTAAGTCAAATCAACGGTCTAAACTAGATAAACTAGATGAAGAGAGGAACTTGTCCCTTACTTATGTGGCAAGTCTCTTATGGGAAATGGGCTTGGGGTTGAGCTCCTTTGGGAGCTTGACACGTGTCACAAAGTAAAGTATGCTACTACGTGGTTTTCATATCCTTGCATTTAGGAAAGGCAGCAAATATCATATCTCTTGAAACTCGCCACTTTCACTTGGGGCTCCATTGCTCATTGATATTTTCTTGGGCACGGCCGAACGTCTAAGGGTATGTTTGGTTTGAGGGGAGGGAAAAAATCTTTTGGGAGGATATTGACCAAATTAACATTAATGAAGATAATTTTTTTTTTTTGTTGAGAGTATATTTTAGAAATATTGAAAATTATCTATGAGCAATTTTATAAAGATGAGAGAAAAAAATTTCTCTCTCAATTTTCCCTCCCCTCCCTTCCCCTCAAACCAAACATACCCTAAAAGGATTCAGGTAAGAAAAACACCAGTCTGCAACTAAGGCCGGTCCAATAGAGTCGGCAGCGGCTTTAACAAACTAAGGCCGGTCCAATAGAGTCGGCAGCGGCTTTATATGAGCGTGCTTTTCAAAAGAATGAGAAGTTACTTTTCTGTCGACTCGATATTAATATACAAATTGTCGGGTTATAAAGTTTTTCCCCTAAAAGAATAAGTTCTGTTACATATTTAATAATAAAGACAACTTTAAAAAGTGCTGCAACTTTTTTAACAGATTTGATGATTTTTTTTTAAATTGTTCTCTACGCGTAATTAGTTAAATTAGATTATTAATTTGAGAGTTTAGAGATAGTTTTGTTGTTGGCTATGAGACACAAGAAGATTCTTGTGCATCGTATTCCAGACACGGTAATTTGATAGGATCAACTTGTTTTTGACAATTGTAAAAAAGTTTCTTGAATCGGTATATGACAAGTAGAGTGATTGATCCATGACTGTTTATACTTTTTAAGTCTGGGGATGAACTTGGTCTTGAAAACTAGATGCTCTAATCCAATTTGTCACTTACATACTGATGTATGTACTGTGTACATACATCTTTTTCAGAGAAACTGATACCCTTGTTCATATTGATTCTTTCGCCATTATTGCAGAATTGAACTTGGCCCAAGCTGTAAATTTAAAGTGATAAACACCTTTTTCTCCAAGAAAATGAATGGAACAATATATGAAAACAGTATAGGCTATAAGGGTTCATGAACCGTGTTCAAACAGAAGAATAAAGTTCAAGTATTGCCTTGCACTGCTAAAACTAAAAAAAAATATTCCAAAGAGGCATTAAGATTCAAACTTACAACCTCATGTTTAACAAGGCTTTAAGGGAAGTGTTTAGTGTCGTTTGGGCTACAAGGTTCAACAATGTGATAATTTTGATCTTCTACATAAGAATAATAAACAATAAGATACAAATAAATGAAACCATATCCATATAATGTTTGAATAATTGAAGAGCAATATACAAAATTGTACAAAAGAAGTGCACCCGTTGGGTGTTATTGTGGCATGAGAAAAATAATTAGTTTTGAAAATATGTCCGAAAGAGTCGTATAACGAACAGATGGGGTCCATTCAAATTGTGTTACAACATGGGAAAATAGATCTCTATAATCTCATGTTATTTCTCTCTTCCACAGCTCCTCCAATCTTGTCCATGTCCATCAATGGTGGGAGAGGGACAACACCACCTATTTTATTTACCTCTCCTTTGTCTCCAAACGTGGTCTTTTAGAGTTCAATGTCAAAAAGAAACTGTTTCACTTTCTTCCCAAACATGTCTTAACGTATAGCATAGGAATTCATTCGTCACTTTTCTGTAAAAGGCTGCTGTAACAAAAACCCGTTAATGATAAATTCCAGAGGTGTTATGAGCAATGAGAGAGAAGAGCAGAGATTCCATGTGCGGAGAACTTGCACCTTTTCCCTGCACCCTCAAACATGGAATCAAACCCTTCGTCATTGGATACTCTGTTTCTCAAATTACGTACGTCTGCTTCAGCGTCACTCATAGTCATAAGTCATAAACATTGCAGGATCTGGTTGGGTTTTTATCACGTATTCACTGTCACGTTGCAGAGTCGATTAGCACCACTGGTAGTGCCAAAAATTCGATGCTTTGTTCGCGATACTCTGTGTCGTTTCGTTACTTTGTGCGCAGTACTGTTTGTCGTTTCGGTCCTTGTGTCGCTATAGCCAGGAGGTAAAAAAATACACTAAATTCGCCGTTGCCGGGGGCCGAACCCGGGTCATCCGCGTGACAAGCGGAAAAACTTACCACTATACTACAACAACTGTATTGCCTTGGGATGCATTGAACGACTAAGTATTATTAACAAGGCAGGGGTACACATTTAGATATCTATCGGTAAATAACAATAATAAAAATATATAATATGAAGCAAATTTAACCGGTGGGCACAGGCAGCCCAAAGTTGTACCGGCAGTCTGCCCATTTTAATTCTTAAATGTGCGGGTTCCAATTGTCATGAACCTTCTATAGGTGAACTTAAATGAGCAAATTTTAAATGAGTTTGGGTAGACATACAATATAAAATTAAAATTACTAGAAATCATGAGAAATAATTATGTTTCTTATAAATACAAAAATATCACTTTTAAATTGATAACGACAAAATTACAAATAAAGAAACATGAATGAATATTAAATCATCAGAAACTATCATACGTTTAATAAGTTATATTTTTCTCTTTTAAATAGACAAATCATAAGTCAGTGGTGTATTGTATATTGAAAAGATCTTTAGTTATTAAATAGGTATTCTCCCCCATGCCATGCACAGGACGGTATGTATTGTTCATGTCATCTTCAAAACGTGCTAAAATTATTAGAGACGAATAAAATACTATTAATTCAAGGGTTGTGCTAAAATCATTTTTACATTGGTTTATAGATACTATCAGTATGTTTGACATAGCGGTGAGGAAAGAAAAAGGTCCAATGCACTACATTGTTTGTATATAATTCATATAATAACAGAAGTGGGATCCCAAAGAATCACAGAGTAATAGTTAATCTCAAATACAATGTATAGATAATATAATGTTTGAATAATTGAAGAGCAATATACAAAAATTGTACAAAAGAAGTGAACGCGTGGGGTGTTATTATTATTATTATTATTTTTTTTTTTGCTTAGAGCATCCGGTGTCTTAGAGCGAGGCTATCTTTCAGGCACATCTGTAATATCCCAAATTTTGGGATTTAGAATTTTAAATATTATTTGGAAATTAAGCTCTATTTTTTTCCTTAATTAATTTATTTTGGAAAGAAAAGAATAAATTCAAGAAAGGAATAATTTAGGCCTAAGAATTATGGAATTGATATTTTATAGCCAAAAGAAATTAATAAGAGAACAATCCTTATATGAGATTAAGGATTTAATTTTATCATTTTTCTAATATTTGCAATTAACGAGTTAAGTGCCTAATTACAAATAAAAGGGGTGGTAGAGCATCAAGTGGGTCCCACAACATTACCATCGAAACCATTGGATATCAAAGCCCATTACTCCTTATCATTTTTCATTCCATTGTCGTGACCCATAAGTATATTCAAGACAAACCCATACTCCTTTCGGTTGATATTCCCTTCAAGCCATAAACCCAACCGAACCATCAGCACTTTTTCTTTTAGTATCTATTATCTATTCAACACGAAAACGATGGAGATTGTGCTCTCAGGTACAAAGAATACGACTATGGTTCCCTCTTCGGTGGAGGAGGATGATAATCTTAAGAGGAGCTCTAAGAAGATAAAGAATGGAGATTTGTTGTTCAACTCGAAGACTGGCCAAAGCTTGGGTCCATCCAGAAAACTCATTAGGAAGCTGGTCCTTCCTTTGCTGAGAAGTTAAAAGGCATAAATGGGCTTGATAACAAAGTATCTATTATCGAGGAAGACAATGCTCTATCGATGATTCCATCTCGATCTTTGGCGAAGATTCAGAACCTCTGTGCAAAATAGTTGAAGATCCTAACCGGAACTTTCCATCTTTTACATTCTCAGAGAAGATGAAGAAAAGGCTTTATAAAGCCTGGAATAGAGCTCTTATTGTGAAGTTGCTTGGCAAGGATATTGGCTATAAGCTACTTCTTTCCATCCTTCACTTTATATATATATATAAAGTGAAGGGAAAAGTTGATGTACGCTTGTCATATGTATATGAGTGTATAATATATATATATATATATATATATATATATATATATATATATATATATATATACCACTACTAGAAAATTTGTATTTTGCGACGGAAAATAATTCGTCGCAAATTTCACCAAATTTGCGACCAGAGGAAAAATCCGTCACTAAAAAAAAAATTTGCGACGAAAAACTAAATCCGTTGCAAAATTTGCGACGGACACATATTTCCGTCGCAAATTTGCGACGGAGTCAAGGGTCCGTCGCAAATTTTGTGACGAAAGACCACGTCCGTCGCAAAATGGCAGAATCATGTCCGCCATTTTGCGACGGACTCACTCTGTCCGATGGCGGACATGGAGTCTGCCATTTGCGACCGACGGGGGCGTCCGTCGCAAAATTTGCGACGGATCGCTCGTCTGTCGCAAAACATCCGGTTTTGTGACGGACCGGTTCGTCGCAAAACCGGATTTGCGACGGACGAGCCTGTCCGTCGCAAATCGTGTTTTTCAACCCCGAAATTTCATTTGCATTCTGTTCTTTCTCTTTCTTTCATCCGTTTTTTGTCTTCTTCTCCGACTCTGGTGGACTCTTTTTGCTCCGGTCAGAGACTTTCCGACGTCATCCCTCTACTCCGGCCGTTCATTTTCTGGCGTCATTCCTCCCTGGATAGATTTGAGTATTGTTTTTGTATTTTCTTGAGTATTAGATGGATTTATGATAAAATGATGGTGTGTGATAATATTTTTTTATTTCTTGAATGTTGATTAAATTATTTGTTATTGGTTCTTCATTTTTGATTTGTGACCATTAGTGAGAATATTATTGCTGCATTATTTGTTTATAGTTTTTTTTTGTATAGTTGAAAAATTGTGTCTTAAAATTGTGTATAGTTGAAAAATAGGATGATGTTGAAATGATAAAAATGAAATGTTGAGAAATGATGTTTAGGGATACGAGAATTAATTAATTAATATAAAGTAGGAGGAAGGTGTGACTCAAAGGATTTAGAAAAATTAATTTAAAAATTTAGAATTAATCAATTTATGTTTTAGAAAAATTAATGATATTAACTAGTTCATTTAATCTCATAATAATTGAATGTTAAGTTTTTAACAAAAATTGTCTCATTGAAATTTTTGATATGAAAATTATACTTAACTAGTTATAATTAATTCTCTTATCCCTAGATATCACTTTATAATTTGTTTTGTCAAGTTATAACAGTAATTCTCTCATTGGTCCATTTCTAATTACATGGATTTAGGATTTTAAAATTATTAGAATATTTCTAGACCTTTGATGTTGCTTTTCAAGATTACATCTTAACCCTTAGTAATTATTTAATTTATCTAATTTGATTAACAAGTTTAATTAGTGCTCTTAATCATGAGATTAGTAATCTTTTAAGATTAGGGATTTTCATACACTTAATCTCATTTATTTTTCTTAATCTTTTCCAAATAATTAGCAAATATATTTTATGCTAATTTTATCAATTAATATTTAATTAAAGGGTTTCACATAATTTACCCTGAATATTCCCTTGTTTGAGCTTAAATAATTAGCTAATAATTATTTAATTAATCCCTTACTAATTTTTGGTAATATTCTTATTTAGGATTAATCATTTTCTCACAACTATTTGACTTACATTGGTATTTTATGTCCCATGTAATATATTAAAAATCATGGGGTCAATTATGGCCCCCACAATACTTTTGATTTTTCTCCTTTAATTTTTCCCAAGGTTATAATTTATTAAATTTTCTAAATTAAGGACAATATTCTTTCTAATTTTTAATAATTATTTTACTGCCCCTTAGAATTTATCATAATATTTTTAGTCCATTTTATACCTCACAAGGGCATTCTAGTAACTTTGGCAATATTATTTTTTCCTACTTTTCAAGAGATTTTCCTTAAGAAATACGATATTTATAACTCAATATTTGAGACCATATATTCACTTATTTAAAATAGGTATTATTTTTTTAAAATATGTTACTTATCATAAATGCGATTTTTAGGGTATTACACCTAGTGGTTTAACAAAGCCCTTTTATCTACCATGGTTATGTTTTCAAATGCTAGTTAAATCTTTTTTTTTCTTTTCTTTTTCTATGTTAGATCTTGGGTAACAATTTTCCCTTTTCTTGGGTAACAATCTAATGGTTAAGTGTCTTGTTGTAGTAGGTTGGTTGTTCCAATATCACCCTTCTCACTCACTATTAAGACTCGCCAATCAGGATGGATAATGTGGCTTGAATTTCAACACTTCACCAACAGAGTTATTGTATTCAATCTCTTATGATCAATTTCATGTATTTTATGATTGGATTTCTTTAAATTTGAACTTTGAATTCTGTTTGGATAATTTGTTTGAGTGAAAAGCTTAATACCATTAATAGAAATTCACAATCAATACATCAAGAGGACCAAAGAAGACTAGCCTCTTTCATCGTCCGCCATATCATGATGAAAAGATGGCAGTGATCAAAGACACAAAATTCCCTATAATCCTATGATAGTGCTTGGCAAGCTGATCAGCCAAGGAGATATTCTCTCGAAAAGTATGTCTTATATCAACCTATCATTCACTACAAACAAAGTATCTACCCTTATCTACAACATCTCTAAAGGGATCATTAGTATCGCAACCGCATTTAGATATTCTCTATGACTGAACATTTGTATTTCTTATATGGCTTTTATGAATTATTCCAATATCTGAGTTTAATGGTTGATATTTTCTTCTGTGGCTGTGAAAGTTGGCATGCTTTATTTCTCTAAATATGGAAAAAGGAATTGTTAATATTAATTCAATAAAGAAATACACATTGAGTGCGTAGTGGTTTAATAATTTATTGAAGATTATTTTTTTTCTAGAATCCTAGGAAATATTATGAATCAAGATAATTATTAAGACTTGAAGGATTGTTTGAGGTTGATATTTACCTGAGCTGTTTGGTTCAATTGAAAGTTTACTTTGTAATGCAATGCAAGGCAATCTTTATTACCATGATATTAAAAAGGTTGGCAATAAACTTATTTTTATATCAAAATGAATAAAATATAAATATGAAATTACTAAGTTACCCTCGGTCAATTTCCTCTTTCTCTTACCTTCTCCTTGCTCCAACCAAACGGGCCACTATGGTAATACGATGAAAATTACCATTGCACATCTACAAAGCAATGGAACTAAGTAGGATTTTTGTGCATGATATATAATGCAAATATCTATTTTCTTTGTTTTCTTTATTCGTTGCTATTATAAACAAAAATCCAAAAAAAAACAATTTAGAGTTAGTTAATCATAATTATAATTTCCTAGCAACTTGCATCACTTTATTAATTCAGGAAGAAAAAAGGTCTCCACGGATATGACCCAAGTTGCCCTGCTCCAAAACATCAAAATGATCAAAACTAATACCATACTATTTGATGTTCTTATATTTTAGGGTTAAAGTGCAAAAATACTCATAAATTTAGTTTAAAAGAGCACTTGGCACCCATAGATATCTTTTGGTGCAAAAGTGCTTATGAACTTCTCTAAATGGGGCAAAAATGACATCACCATTAGAGGAAGGTATCGTCGTTACCTTTCGAAAGAGTAGACCCCACATATTACTTTTTGAATGCAAAAATACATCAACACCAAATATATTTTTTTGGTACTACTGATATTTTTATCCTATACCCCTTTAAAAGCTCTCACTCTCCCCCCCACTACCTTAATGATTCCTCTCATACAGAACGTACTCTTCCATCTTGCATCCTATAACAACATAGGCCAAGGCCCCCAATGGTACCACTCAGGCAACTTCTGCAATTGACAGTGAAAGGTATGACATGCACTGAGCTAGAGTATGCATAGTTTAAAATGCTGAAAATTCATTGTTCCGATGGTATACTTCTTTTACCCCGCATCTGGTTTAGCCACCTCATCATCGTATGATTCATAGTATCGTACAATGTTCTAATGAAGTTTGGCTGGTTTGAGACATTTTCCATGTTCAAGATGGTGGAGAAGATGGAATGATTAGAATAGCGAATCAAGCACTCGTCGTACCCGATGATTTCTTCCTTCAAAACTCCACACATGGTACATAATCGTTGAGTTGCATTAGTGACGTATTGGTGGCATGTCGATGTGAGGTTGACGTCTCCTCTGCACATGAAGGGACTAAAATGCTAGTAGCTTTGTAACACCCCCAATTTCTGACAGTTATGATAACATAAAATTTCAATGATTTTGATAAATGATTACGAAATTCCAAATAAACAACCTTGGGAAGTGTTCACCGCACTTGTATTGAAACAAGTGCAAGGCTAACTTATTACAATAACATAAATACAAAATTTAAATAAAAATGTTTTATTCGGAGCATAAAAACAAAAGATATAAAAACTAGCTAGAATTAATTGAACGTTCTTCCTCACTTCTCACTGCTAGCCCCAACCTTTAAAACACTGTTTCACGAAAAATCGGCTCCCAGAAGGATCATCACGACCCATAACACAAACATCGGCAAAGCTGGTAATCCTAATAAAACGTAATTCAAATTACTCAAACATATTAATCAAATCAAATATATTAATCAAATCAGATATATTAATCAAATCAGATATATATAATCAAATCAAACGTAATAATCAAATCAGATATATATAATCAAATCAAATATATGATCACGTAGTAATTGAATCAATTATTATTCATATCAAATCAACTATTATTCATTTTATTAAATTCGTTTTAGACAGGAAACCACCGCGATCTGTTTAGTTTAGTGGGAAGAGAACCATGGTAGACCGGAGCACCGAAAATCGGCAGTCACTCCCTGTGACCCGGAATACCCGATAACCGGCCAGTCTATCCTATGACCCGGAGCACCCGGAAATCGGCCAGTCACTCCCTGTGACCCGGAATACCCGATAACCGGCCAGTCGACGCTAATAATCAAATTGGCCATAAAACATTTCGTCCTAATGTGCACACCTCTTCCTAAAGTTGCTACTAGTGTCCCGGAGACCACCGCCAAACACCACTTTAGGAAGAACGGATATAATCGATTCACATCAAATAACATATCGGAGGCATAAAGCCTAAAGGTTGTGTTCATCACTTTAGGAGGTACCATCCCAAAGCTATCCTCCCACGATTAATTTATTACAATCACACACAATCGGGAAAAATTCAATCTTGTCATAATTATCTTATTTAAGAAATTTCTTCATTTAATATATCAGTTGCTCAAGAGTATCATAACTTTTCAAACTATTCAAGAGTATAATAATTCAACTATTTGACATAAGATCCAACTCATATTCAAATATCTATCATAGTAAAGTTCAAATTCAATTATCATTTCAATCATCATAAGTTACAAGGTATCAATATCATAATTTCCACAATTATTCAATAATACTAATATAGCACACATATCGCACATAATCAATTTTCCATCATTTAATGGAAAGTAAAGTTTATGCTACAATCTGTTATCTAACACCATCAAAGTATTAAGATTATTTTCAAAATAATTAATACGATTATTTTCTAGGAATTAAAATCCAATAAAGTTCCCAATAATACTCATATATAATTATACAATTAATTATATTATTTTGTAAGGTCAAAACCCAATAAAGTTCTCAAATAATATAATTAATTTATAAATAATCCTATTATTTTCTAGGGTTAAAATAATTTAAAATAGATACCCTAAGGTTTACATATAATATATATGAAAATATCCTAAAATTCCCTAAGGATTAAGATTACATTTAACAAGTATAAAATCATCTTACAATCACCTAAGGATTAGGATTACATATACCAAATTTCATACAAAACAACCTTATCATATATTTAGGATCATAATTACCTTATCAAAATCGATATAGGATTAACCTAAACTATATGGGCATTAGGATATATAATATGTATTTCGTATAAAACAACCTTATGATATATTTAGAATCATAATTACTTTATCAAAGTTCATATAAAACTAACTTAAGCTATATGGGGATTAGGATTACAAATCAAGACTCCTATTAGGACTCATGGGATTAGGATTACATATAATATAAATAAACCTAACCTATATGGGTATTAGGATTACACTGGTCTCCGTTTTGCTAACCTAGAAGAATAATCGACGAGTAAGAATAGAGGAAGTAGTAGAAGAGAAGAAGAGTATTGAGCGTTAGCTTGGGTTAGGTAGGCCTCTAGGGTTTGTCTATGATGAAAGCCTTCTTTTGTTATCTGTTTATGGATGACACCTTTTCCTCTCTAAACCTCGGGTAAAGACCGAAATTTAAAGAGCGTAAGGATGTTTCTCTAAAGAGGTGAGAGTGGGTTTATATACTACTACATCTAAGAGTCTAAGAAGGAAAAAAATAAATGTGATCCATCATATTAAATTCAATCAATCAATCAATCAAACAAACAAGATATGAATATGATTCATCATATTAAATTCAATCAATCAATTAATCAAGATGTTAATTTTAATATGACTTGGTTGACAAGTAGAGGACTTATTATCTAAAATCTCTTTCTTAGTGCATAAGCTGAAAATTATTTAAAAAAAAGTTATTACTATTTATAATAATCGGGATATTACAAGCTTCTTGTTATGGACACGGTGGAAAGGAGACATTCGACGAGAATAATAGAAAGGGAAAGTCCACAAGAGAGAGGGAATCTTCACAATATATTTCACACCTCCTTCATTCTTGTTAGCATTTATTTATGGCCTTATGTTCTAATTCCCTTAGCTTCCAGGTCCTTCTCTTCGCCCTCTTACTTCTTCTAATGGGTTGTGGCCTATTATCGGTACTTCTTGTCCGTTACACGATGCTTCATGCACCGAATCCATTTTAGACGGCCCATTACATTACCTCCCCCATCAAAAGAGACCTTGTCCTCAAGGTCTATATTGGGGTACAAAGAAGATAAAACTTCGCATTTTCCTAGGAAGTATCTGGTGTACCATCCCAGCGAACTAAGAATTGTTTGATCCAAAGTTCACCATCTTGAATAAATCTGGATTGTAAAATCTCAACGGGGGTAACTAGACGACCTTACGGGACCGAGACTAGAGGTAGTGGTACCATAGGATCCGGGATGGCGAGGCAGACAAACTTCTTGACAAAGAGACATGGAAGACGGGGTGAATTCGGTAGAGGCCGGTAATTACAGTTTATAAGCCACTTGGCCAATGCGACTTGATATTTTGAAAGGTCCAAAATACCGTAAAGCTAATTTATGGTACTTACGGAGGGCAATGGAATGTTGTGCAGTAAGGTGCAACTTTACCCAAACAAACTCTCCAACTGAAATTCAATGTGTACACGTTTGTGATCGCAAAATGCTTCATACGTGCCTGAGCCTTATGAATATTGATCTTGAGAGATTGTAGTACTTCATCCCGTTGACAAAGTTGTTGATGGACATCAAAAGGAGTGTCGTCCATCGATGAGTGAAGTAGTACGGTGGTGGATCACGGCCATAGACGACCTTAAACGGTGTCATCCCAATTCTTTATGCGAAATGATGTATTATACCAATACTCGGCCCGGGGTAGATAACTAAGCCATTGTCTTGGGTATTCGAAAACAAAGCATCGTAAATACAATTCCAAGCATTTGTTAAGGGCCTCAGTTTGGCCATCGGATTGGGGGTGATGAGAAGATGTATAACGGAGTGGGACCCTTGTAGTTTCATTAAATGTTTCCAAAACCACTAGTAAACACTTTATCCCTATCGAGACTATAGTTTTAGGAATACCATGTAATTTCACTATATCTTGCACAAAAGCTTCACTCTTGTTGACTAGAGAAATTGGCGGTCAATGGAATAAAGTGTCCATACTTTAATAATCTATCCACCACGACAAAAATAACGAGTTGCCTTTAACCACCGGGAGACTAGTGATAAGGTCCATGGAAATGTCTTCCCAAATCCTAACTGGAATTGGTAGTGGTTCTAATAAACCGGCGGGATGTAATTGGGAGCTCTTAGCTTGTTGACAGACCACACAATTGCGAATATAAATTTTAATATCGAGATCGCATATGAGGCCGGTAAAAAGGTGAGCAATCCGATAAAATGTTCTCAAAAATCCTGCATGTCCCCCAACCTTAGAGGAATGAAACTCATCTAAAATATCTTTGATAAGGGTTGAATCCGATGATGGAATGACTAACCTCTGTTTGCAATACAAATCCTGATGTTTAACTTGATACTCCCCTTTTCCTGAAGTGTTGGCGGTGACTTGGTGTTTGAGCTCTTGAATAGAAGAGTCCAATTGAACCCTTTCATATATGGTATCCATAAATGAAGTCTGGACCGAAGAAACAGTCCACGGCTTGTATTCGATTCGAAATCTGTAACCTAAGAGTTTGGGTAGACAAGCATCCTGCTCTGGGGTCTGAATTACTGTATACCGAAATGCTTGAGACTAGCGTGATCGGTCTTGATGATAAAGAAATGGCCGAACAGATAGTGTCGAAATTTTGCTACGGCTTCGTGTCGCTAATAATTACGTAATACCCTAAAAAACTCACTTATGATAAGTATAGTAAATAATGCCTATTAGAAATAGGTGAATATATGGTCTCAAATCTTATAGTGTATTTATCTTATTTTTCTATGGTAAATTCTCTTGAAATTAGAAGGAATAAAGTGTCAAAAATCCCTAAAGACATTTATGGGTCATAAAATACCACGAGAATATTATAATATGTCCTTAAATCTTATGTTTAACAAAGCTTTAAGAAAAGTGATTTAGTGTCATTTTGAGTTGCAAAGCCCAACAATATGATAATTTGGACTTCTACGTAGGTTGTGCACGATGTTTAGGGGTTGATAAGAAACAACATAAAAATAAGAAACAATGAGATGCAAATAAATGAAACCACCCATACTACGTTTGAATAATTGAAGAACAGACAAATGAACAATACACAAAATTGTACAAAAGAAGTCCACGCGAGAAAAATAATCATTTTTGAAAATATGTCCAAAAGATGGGGGTTCCATTCAAGTTGTGTTACAACATGGGAAAATAGATCTATATAGTCTCATGTTATCTCTCATACACAACACCTCCAACCTTGTCCATGTCCATCAATGGTGGGAGAGGAACAACAACACCTATTTTCGAAATTGTGTTACACATGGGGAAAATAGAAAAATGTAAGATTTGTCTTCTTTTTAAGGAACTGTATGGGCAGATTTAGTAGGATAGTCTCGCAAGGAAAAATGATGCTATATTTGCATAGCCCCCTATATGTCTAAGGGCTTCTTTAGCTTCTTCTTCTTTTTTTTCTTTTTTTTAAAATTTTAATGGTAGAATAGTCATCAATACTTAGATTTCTAATTCATAAACTCTGGGCCTTTTATTGTTGTTTTTTTTTTGGGTATCGTATTTAAAGTATTTTTTGTGACAATTAACATATTATTTTATAGATGAATTTAGAGGTTTGTAGCTTGATTGTTTGGAAGCTTTAAGAAGCAAATTATTTTTGACGAATATTATTTGAAAATTATATGTCGGGTGGAAATGTGGGGTTTAGGTTTCTTTCACCATCCATTATAATCTCTAAATCATATCCGTCTAATCATAGACGAAATTGCTTCGTTTAGATTACAATACTTTTCTCTCATATTCCCAATCAACAACTCAGATGAATTCATAGGGGATAATGAGAAACAAAGATAATAAGAGGATCTCCTTCGAAATGTAGCATGCACTCTTCAATTGTAATCAGATCCAATTTCCCTGGACAGGTAGGAGGAATTCGTCACACGAAGCAATTTCGTCTTCTATAAGGCTAGTGCTAAAATATGAATTTATTGATGTAAGTAAATGGATGGTAGAGTATAATACGGTTTTTTTTTTTGGTTATTTTCCTTAAGTCTATATAATACGGGGGTAATTAAAATTTTAGGGTGGAAAAAAAATGTTTTTCCCAATTCATGAGTCATGAGCATGAGAAGAAGTCGAGAGTTTCCATGAATCGGGAAGGCATGTGATGTTGCACATTAGGCAGTAAATTACTCAGAAGGAAGGCATGTGATGTTTCGGACTATAGTACTATGCTGCTACTATACAATACATCACCTATTGTCGCCGGCAAATCGGGCCGAGCCCATCGGGCCGGCCCGTTTAGGCCCTGGCCCGTCAAGGGCCGGGCTTGAAAAATAGACGAGATATTTGAAATTGGCCCTGTAGGGCCAGCCCTGGAGGGCCTCGGGCTTAAACGGGCCGGCCCTGGAGGGCCTCGGGCCAGCCCTGCAGGCCCTTTTCACTGTAGCTTTTTCTTTTTTCCTTTTTAATTTATTAATTTATATATATTTTGTCTTTGTTATAAAGTTATTTATCCATTTAACTACAAATATATAATAATTATACTCTAATTTTATGATTTGGTTTATTATTTGTTGCAAATAAAATTACTCTTATGTTTAACAGATTAAATTATTTGTTACAATAATAGTCGTCATACTAATGTCGCTTAATGGTATGTTTCTTATGTTTTATGTGAGTTATTTGTGAACATAGTTTGCTTTTAATTATGATTTAGTGACTGTGCTTATTTGTTGGATGATTTGTGATGTAATTTACTAATTATATTTCTTTAAAAAAATATAGGAAAATTAATTAAAATTTGGAATAGTAATTTTTAGGCCACGGAGGGCCGGCCACAGCCCCTGGTGCTCTCGGTAGGGCTTTAAAAATAGATGTTTTTCTTACCTCGAGCCACGGAGGGCCGGCCTGTTAGGCCCTAGCCCTTCACGGGCCGGCCCTGATTGCCAGCTCTACCTATTGACCAGCTTCTTTACATAATGAATCAAAATTTATTGTTATATAATTTTGATAGAGACGATCCAATTGCTCCTTCTCTATCATCCTCCTTCCCAGTTATTGTTATATAATTTTAATCTAAGTATTAATGTTAGTTAGGGTAAGTATGAATAGCATTTGGATAATTCAACATTTGAAGTTTTACATGTTGATAACTGCAAGTACCAAAAAGACTAACATCTCAATTACGGACTATAGAATAAAACTAATGCAACGAACCTGAATCTAAATCTCTATGAATTTTGTTTCCCTATCTCTATAAATTTTGTATGCGTCTTGCATTCTGTACAGCGTTTCCACAGCTTTATAGCGCCACGTTTTGGTATTTTCAATGTCCTTCTGAGTTTCTTCCTCTCACACCTGCTGCACGACAAGTCAACGGTCACATTGGTCTTGCTAATGCTCGTTCTTCCTTTTCTCTACGTAGTTCTTCTTACGCCTTCTCTTGAAATTCATCCCGGTAACTCTCGTTGTCTGGCAATAGAAAAGCAGTTCTTCTTACGCCTTCTCTTGAAATTCATCCCGGTAACTCTCGTTGTCCCGGCAATAGAAAAGTGCTTTTAACCATATCTGTGATGTGTTGTATATACTTGTTGCAAACTAATCTTCCAAGCTTTTCTTTACATGATAATGTATTTTTCCTCCTGTCCACGTTTGTTAACATATTTTATAGATAATTGTGTTTCATAGTTATTTCCTTGCATTAACCGTGTCCTGACTATTTGAACATTCCATTGTACTACTATAATTTTAATAAAAAAAATTAGATCAAAATATTTCTTAAAGATCAAGTGGTTAATCACATTACTATTTTCTTAAAAAACAACTTGTATCAAAACTACTCCGGCAACTTGCATGTGAAACTTATTTACCATGTTGTGCTTGTCAGCTTTAAGTTTCACACGAAGGCTCAAGAAACTCTACAAATCAACCTCAGATATGTACAACTCAGTATGTAGATGCCAGAGATTGAATGCATTTTAAGTTGACAAAGTGTCACCGAATCTAATAATTAACTAAATCTCTTGGGTAAACGTTTAGCTTAACCTCCAAGTTGTATCCTTTACTGCCAGCAATTCATTGATAGCAAAGGTCTCCTAAAAGAATAGCAATTTTAAATCCATACAAATCCTGCTTTGTGTTTTGTCATCTTAGATAATCCTTAGCAATATAACAATTAAACAAATCAATAATTTGGCATTATTGCCACTTATAGCAAGTTACAAAGAAAGGTGTCAGGAAACTGGATCCTAGGTTAATCACGTTTTATAAATAGTCATAACAGCCAATTGTTAAGAATGGTTCATACCTCCTTGTTGCCGTCGTGTTTCCCACTGTTGCTGTCATGTTTGTCACCGTTGCTGTAATGTTTGTCACGGTTGCTGTCGTGACTGCCACCGTTGCCGTCGCAGTTGTCATCGTTTCCGTATTTCTTGGATAACTGCCATTTTTAAAGATTTAAAAAAAAAAATCCCTGTTTCATGGATGCGTTCTACCTTTAACTTCCCTCCAGACAATATGGAAAATTGTTTGGTTCTAGACAATGTGTTGACACTATTCCATTTCATTTCACCTCCCCTTTTCACTCCAAGTTCTCGGATGTTACTCGCTATTCAAATAGGTTGACATAACTAGCTGGCTAATTAAGACGGGGATGAGCTCCAAATCATGTAGGTCCCTCTAATTTAGGTTTTTATTTTCTGATTCATATTGCAAACAGTTAAGCAGAGGGAAATAAGACCGCAATATTAAACAATTAAATGAGCGGAGATTTTGGGCAAGTATACATGGTTGGATTTTTACCAAACGCATGGCAAATATATGCTTTTAATAGGTCTAAGGTAGATAACTATTAACCAATAATCACTAGTAAGATATATTACACAGTAATACAGAGAGTATCGCTCACTCATATCTTGAAATTATCCCAGATACTTGGAGAAAACATGAGGGATAAGAATGGGGTCATACCTCATTGTCCCTATTTTTCAGGTGAAGGTTTATTGATAACCTCCTACTCAGCTGAAGGTTTTGAATTGGGAGTCGGAGTCGTGTTGCATTCCGGAGGAGGATTTGGGGCCTTGAAATGGTGATGCTGGTAGTGAACCTAGGAAGAAGGGCTTGTGTCATGTTAGGGTTCTGGTAATGCTCTCAGGGTTTTTGGGATTCTGCATAATGTACTGCGTAGTACACAAAATAAATTAAAACTAAAGAAACTCTTATATTCCTCCCATTTGATCAATGAAGGCCAAATTTATCTTGTAGTTCGCGTGATTTTGTTTTGTTTTTGAATTGTTGACCTGTGGAATTAGTTGTATTAGTTAGTTAGTTTGAGAGGTTAGTTAATTAGTTAGTTGTTAGTAACCATTTTGGATTAATGGGTTTTGAGAGATTGCCTATTATAAGGCAGTGATGTGATTCTGTGTATTCTCTCTTCCCCTCTCTCTTTCTCATCCCAAATCCTCTACATTTCTACAACTTCTATATCAGTAAGTAAGGCAGTGTTTACTTGAGATGCAAATCATTATAGAACAAGTTTGTCCTATAATTTGGATTAGGATCGAGGATCGTACTTACTTGATTCAATTATTTCTAAATATAAATTCGATATGAATAAATATCAATATTTAAATATAAATATATGATTATATAGTAAAGTAACAATATGAATCTCAAATTGGAAAATGGATAGAATCAAAATTTAAATATATTGATATTGAATATTCTTTTCATTTTATTAATATAAAATTTTATTAATAAAATGAATTAATAATAATAATAATAATAATAATATAGTATAGAAATAACTCGAATTCTTTTATAATTTGAGATTTAGAAATTTAATGAAAGATTATTATAAGTAAGACTTTTTTTTTTCCTTCTATTTGCCTTATAATTAAAACCAGAGTAAGAATATTTATAATCTGAATATATTTTTGTTGGCGAGAGAAAATATTATTAATTAAAGAGGATGAGACGCATTAAAGTCCATTTACCCATATTTAAAATTTTAAATTGAGTCGGTGACCTAAGTTTACCAACTTGATTTAGAATCTTTTTACTTTAGGCCGCTTTATATGGAATTTTTCCTAAGTTAAAATCTTTTATCCTAAAGATAGCATTGAAATCAACATGTGTGCTATATTATTTATTTAATTAAGCAACTTCATTTTTAAGAGGAGTAATCATTCGGGGACTAAATCGAAATTTTTCTTTGATATGTTGACCAACAACAACAAAAATAAATCCATTCGATACGAAAGCATTGAGTCTATGAAAACGCACCCAAAATAAACATAAATGAATGGCAGTGATCTCCTTATTATTGTAGCAGTATAAATACAACACTTTTTTTTTAAAACTGGATGGCTCTGAATTTCTTAATGCTTGGAAAAGAAAAGGGAATCAACAATCAACAATCGATCGGGAAAGTATAAAACCAGTGCGATTTAACGGTGAAAGGATCCTTAACCCCTTAAGCGGTTGCAATGATGCATTGGATTGCTGTTTGCAAATACCGATCATGGTTTCTTCTGGTCCATAAACCTGTGAATACACCCGCAAAAATAATCAAACCAGGTTGTTTTGAGCAAGATATGATCAAACACAGAAGTGAATATAGTTGTGTTTGCAGTTTCAATGGGATTTTTGTTCTCATATGATGCTTAGTTTTCTTTGAAACGTAGGTTTGATTGGTTGTTGCATTCGCGTTTGAATCCTTTCTAATTGTAACAACCCGACTTTTCTAAAGCAGTATAATTTTTTTTTTTTTTAAAACATCTTTTCAAACCATCAGAGTAGAGCATTTGAGCGGAAGAGTAATCTGATATATAGATTCAAAAAGCCAACAGTAGTGTATCTGGCTGATTACAAAGGCGGTTCAATAACCGAGCGTTTTCAGAAATAAAGGACAACATCAAAAGGAAGACTCCTGCCCGATCCACGAAATGAAGTCTTCTGAACAATTTTTCTATGCAGTGCTTGCTTGCCTCCATCCTCGGTCCTTGGTCCCCCCTGAACTCGACGCTATGTTAAGGGTCGAGATCCAGCCAACACACTGATCTCGTGTAGCAGTTAACCTCATGTTTATGTATACACAGCAAACGAGACGTTAACAATACTAACATCCCTCTATCACAATCACAACCCATGCATATGTATAGCCCCCAACATGCAGACAATATTGCACCCAGCATACAGACAAATTGCACCCAGCATTGGAACAGATTGCACCCAGCATACAGACAGATTGCACCCAGCATACAGACATATCCACTAACCACTATATGCACTCAAACAGTATAACACCTCTATGCAGACATACCACATATATGCATACCATAAACATCAGAGTTAGTGTTACAGTACGCGAACGTACATACTTCCGTAAACCGAACAGAATGGCCAGGTAAGTGTCTATCATGGGGGCCTCACCGAGTTCACTTCACGACTTAATGGCTTACCCACATGTACTAGCCTTTCCTTTGGCACCAAACTGTTCTATCATATTTGCATTCAATAAACATACCATAACAATACACATAGCACATATATGCATACCATAAACATAAGAGTTAATGTTACAAAGACGCGGACGTACCTTCGTTGACGGTAGACGGCACTTCCGTCGAAATCGTACTTTCTACGGAAAACGTGAAAACGTCCAATAGCGGCACTTCTCGGCGTAACGGCGGCAGATTAGGATTTCGACGTCCTATAGGAGTAATATCACTTTCATTAGTGATTTGGCATTATAAGCGGCATTTTAGGTAAAAATTACCATTTTGCCCTATACCCCTACTTGGCGGAATTTCGCGGCGCTTCACTTCTACATAGGCTATTTTCTTCCCAAAATTTCGCTTGAACTTCGACGCATTTATGATTCTTGAAAATAAAGACTAAAATAGCCCTCCCATATGATACCCAAATCATAAAAATAAAGACTACTCTAGCCTTACTAACTATTGAACTAAAGACTAAAAACTAAAGACCGAAAGACTTACCCGTTGAAGACTTGGCGAGAACTTCCCAGAGCTTCTCTCTCTTCTTTCTCACTCAAGGATTTCGGTTTTCACTTGAGAATGGGGTGAGAAAAATGAAGAGAGCTCTTGCCTTTATAGGCAAATTTTGGGTCCTAAAGTGTAATTTTCCCTTCTCAAATTTTGGGTCCAAAGTTGTAATTTTCCCTTTAATATTTTGAAGAGTGATTCTTGGCCATACAACACACCAAAACGTGCTGCCCCCTCTCCAAGCCAAAGATGAGCCAATTGGATGATGACACGTGTCCTCATCCTGTCCAATTTCCCCGATCGGTACCCGATTCGCGTAATTTCGGAGAAATCTCAAAATTCTGGATTTACAACTTTGAAGACAAGTTCTCACTTACTAGAAATGTCCAAGTTAACCTAAATTTTGGTTCCATACAGGGCATCCCATTTTTTGAGCAAGATTCGGCTGGCCCAAAAAAAAAATAAATATTTATTTTTTTAATTAATTAATTAATTAATGATTTATTTATTTACTTTTTCCAAAATTCCACAAAATTACCTAATTGGTCCATTCTTGTATTTAGGCTCAAAAATACCTAAACTCAACTATTTTTCTCCAAAATTTCCAATTAATTAGTAAATATATTTTTACTAATTTCAAACCATTTTCCACTAATTTTTGAGCTTTACATAATTATTTCATAATTTTCTTTGCTCGAGCTTAAGTAATTAGCTCAATATTACTTAATTACTTTATTATCACTTGTTGATAATTTTCTTAATTAAGACACTCCTTTATCTTCAAACTTTTGCCTTAACATTAGAATTTCCATGCCTCATGCATTATTTTATAATTTACAAGGGTATTTTCCATAATTTTTCTAAGTCATTTATGTCCCTTAGGGGCATTTTCGTCATTTTGGCACTTTGGCCCTTAAATTCCCTAATTCAAATTTCGGGGTATTACATTTCTCCCCCCGTTAAACAAAATTTCGTCCTCGAAATTTGCACTCTACCCACAATACTTTGTACTAACTAGACTTCGTCCTACTCGGACCTTGGACTCCACGCATCGGATCTTCAATTTGTCTGTCAGCTGCTCCTCCTGGTGATCGAGAATTCGCTTTGGTTTGACCATAAAGATCTTGTCATATTGTACTTTGATATATAGTGTCTCCCGAGGCGCCCATACACCGTGGTCAACACCACAAATACCAAAATGTCTCCATGGCGCCCATACACCATGACAACACAAGATATCATACATGTCACCATGGCGCCCATACACCATGGCAACACAAGATACCTCCTACTCAATGACATGATCACGGTCGGATTGTACTAACTAAGAAACACGTTACAGAGATGGTTTTAAAATCCGACAATACGGACTATTCGTTCATCTTTAAAGTTCTCCCACTCACATCTCGCCACCAAGGATGGGTTTCGATCCTTTCCTTCGTTAGATACAGGGAAGACATTTAGCATCACGCAGGCTTTATCACACAAGTCTCTAGACTCTATCGCGCTTAGCATTTACACTGCTCCCAGCTTTAATCACTCTAGTATTCACATTGCTCCCAGCCTTTATCATACTCACAACAATTAAACTCTATTATACGTAGTATTCACACCGCGCGCAACATTTCCGTCGTCAGATTCTCGTTGGTTTTTTCTACCCAAAAACAGATGCGAAGAAAAGTGGATCAAATCCAGTTTTCAGAAGAGTATGAAAATTCGTTACAGAAATTTCTCTGATAGAAGTTCTCAACATGGGTCAAATACCGCATGTACTTATCTTTATTGGTCTCGGAGTCTCATCCGGCGTGGCCTATGCGGTTATCAGAGTGATCAGAGACTGATATCAGAGTTATCGGAGACTGATATCAGAGCTATCAGAGCTATCAAAGGCTGATATCAGGGTTATCAGAAACTGATATCAGGATGATCAAAATTGATGTACCGACAGAAAGTGGTACACCGGTTCAGAATGGTATACCGGAATAAGGTGGTACACCGACCTTAAGCTATATCACTACTCATTTTCAAAATATGCTCTTTAAAAAAGGCGTAGAGCCTAACTCCGTTACTCAAACCAATTGGCCAGGTAAGTGTCTATCATGGGAGCCTCACCGAGTTCACGGCGACTGATTGGCATACCCACGTAAACTAGCCTTGCCTTCGGCACCAAACTGTCCGTAATAACTTAGTCAGATCCATGCCAGGACTACTGCTCTGATACCAAATGTAACAACCCGACTTTTTTTAAAGCAGTATAATTTTTTTTTTTTAAACATCTTTTCAAACCATCAGAGTAGAGCATTTGAGCGGAAGAGTAATCTGATATATAGATTCAAAAAGCCAACAGTAGTGTATCTGGCTGATTACAAAGGCGGTTCAATAACCGAGCGTTTTCGAAATAAAGGACAACATCAAAAGGAAGACTCGCCCGATCCACGAAATGAAGTCTTGATCGGGCTTTCTATGCAGCTGCTTGCCTCCATCCTCGGTCCTTGGTCCCCCTGAACCTGACGCTATGTTAAGGGCTGAGATCCAGCGCACCGGGATCTCGGTGTAATCTGTTAACCTCATGTTTATGTATACACACACAAACGACGTTAACAATACTAACATCCCTCTATCACAATCACAACCCATGCATATGTATAGCCCCCAACATGCAGACAATATTGCACCCAGCATACAGACAAATTGCACCCAGCATTGGAACAGATTTGCACCCAGCATATAGACAGATTGCACCCAGCATACAGACATATCCACTAACCACTATATGCACTCAAACAGTATAACACCTCTATGCAGACACATACCACATATATGCATACCATAAACATCGAGTTAGTGTTACGACGCGAACGTACATACTTAAGTAAACCGAACAGAATGGCCGGGTAAGTGTCTATCATGGGGGCCTCACCGAGTTCACGGCGACTTAATGGCTTACCCACATAGACTAGCCTTTCCTTCCTACACCAAAACTGTTCTATCATATTTGCATTCAATAAACATACCATAACAATACACATAGCACATATATGCATACCATAAACATAAGAGTTAATGTTACAGTACGCGGACGTACCTTCGTTGACGGTAGACGGCACTTCCGTCGGAAATCGTACTTTTCTACGGAAAAACGTGAAAACGTCCAATAGCGGCACTTCGGCAGCGTAACGGCAGGCGGAATTTCGCCAGGCTCCGCTACATAGGCTATTTTCTTCCCAAAATTTCGCGAACTTCGACGCATTTATGATTCTTGAAAATAAAGACTAAAATAGCCCTCCCATATGATACCCAAATCATAAAAATAAAGACTACTCTAGCCTTACTAACTATTGAACTAAAGACTAAAAACTAAAGACCGAAAGACTTACCCGTTGAAGACTTCGGCGAACTCCCCCAGAGCTTCTCTCTCTTCTTTCTCACTCAAGGATTTCGGTTTTCACTTGAGAATGGGGTGAGAAAAATGAAGAGAGCTCTTGCCTTTTTATAGGCAAATTTTGGGTCCTAAAGTGTAATTTTCCCTTCTCAAATTTTGGGTCCAAAGTTGTAATTTTCCCTTTAATATTTTGAAGAGTGATTCTTGGCCATACAACACACCAAAACGTGCTGCCCCCTCTCCAAGCCAAAGATGAGCCAATTGGATGATGACACGTGTCCTCATCCAGGTCCAATTCCCGATCGGTGCACTCGATTCGCGTAATTTCGGAGAAATCTCAAAATTCTGGATTTACAACTTTGAAGACAAGTTCTCACTTACTAGAAATGTCCAAGTTAACCTAAATTTTGGTTCCATACAGGGCATTCCGTGTTCAGCCGAAGTTTCTCAAAAAACGTGTCCGGTCGCGTCTGGTTTCAAATTATCAACTTCTTCGAAAAATTCACTGATTCCAAATATGTCAAAATAAATTCAAACTCATGCCTAGATGTTGAGTTAGAATTTATTTTCCTTATATCCAAAATATACCTATATGCATTTTTCCCTATTTTGTTTTATTAGGAAATGCACAAACGACTTCATAATTTTCTCCCGGAAGAGTATAACGGAAGACAAAATTCCACTGATCATTATTTTTCCCTGACTTTGGAAATCCCATTCCTAGATCTCCAGATAGGATCCGATTCCTAAATATTAATTTACTATTCATCATAATAAATTATATATTAAAATAATAAAATCCAAAACTTCTATCCTAAGTTATCTAAATATTTTTAACTCAATATTATCCCATTTTTGAGCAAGATTCGGCTGGCCCAAAAAAAAAAATAATAAATATTTATTTTTTTTAATTAATTAATTAATTAATGATTTATTTATTTACTTTTTCCAAAAATTCCACAAAATTACCTAATTGGTCCATTCTTGTATTTAGGCTCAAAAATACCTAAACTCAACTATTTTTCTCCAAAATTTCCAATTAATTAGTAAATATATTTTTACTAATTTCAAACCATTTTCCACTAATTTTTGAGCTTTACATAATTATTTCATAATTTTCTTTGCTCAGGCTTAAGTAATTAGCTCAATATTACTTAATTACTTTATTATCACTTGTTGATAATTTTCTTAATTAAGACACTCCTTTATCTTCAAACTTTTGCCTTAACATTAGAATTTCCATGCCTCATGCATTATTTTATAATTTACAAGGGTATTTTCCATAATTTTTCTAAGTCATTTATGTCCCTTAGGGGCATTTTCGTCATTTTGGCACTTTGGCCCTTAAATTCCCTAATTCAAATTTCGGGGTATTACACTAATCACAGTATTAATGTAGATGGTGAATTCTCCTTTGAATCCTTGCTAATCCATTTTTTTCTTTTAAATCTTTCTCTGAATTTACACTCGACGATCATTATATGAATGTAAAGGATTCGGCTGCTATGTATTCTCGTTTGGCTGGGTGACTCTATAATTATATTACTTGTTTGTCTAAAACAATGAGGACCATGGTAAGATTTAGGTTATTAATGAAGCTTTTAGGAAAATGTTATAAAACCTGAATAGGGATGCCGATGCTTTCCCCTAGTGCCCGCAATTTCGCTAGACCTTTCTGATAGTTGGGGCCTTCTCTCTTCACGTATATGTGTATCCTTGCTGCTTCTAGCTGTTCCTACTGGATTTCAAATAGCTTAATAATCAACCATCTGTATTACAATTGGATCATTTGAGCTGTAAGCTGTATGATTATGTTTTGATAAGTTTACCTTCTCCTTTAGTGCTCGAATTATGCCGCTAAATGTAGCAGAAACATCAGTGAAGTTTGCCATCCCTCCTCCAATCTCTCTTTTGGCCGTCAGGGTTTGTAGTTAAAAATGTAATTCATGTTTTATCTTTGGATTCTCAAAATATGGACTTCATGATGATGGTAAAGTAATAATGTTGGATCTATAAATTCATAGGTTAAACACATAACATGAAGACGAGGTTTTGCTTTACATCAATAACAACTCTGGCATTGATGCAAGACCTCTTCTTTTGGTGTTCCGCTGTATTCTGGGTAGTTTCCAAGCTCAGATGCATATCCAAGATCTCCAACCTGTTATAAATAATTATGTTTGGTTGCTTAGTGCCATGAGAAAACAGATTGGATGGATTTCATATTTAAACTTCGGAGAAACATACTGTGTCGGCATAGATGACACTAGCACCTCCCTAGCTACCATTGTCCAGATTCGGCATGCTGGGTTCAATACTGTAAGCTTCGAAGATGCACTAGTCTGCATGAAGCATTAGTGAACAAATGTCATTAACCATTTCACAAGCAAACAATTTAGAGCACATGGTCACTAGAAGCAATAGTAATATTTGTTAGAAACTAATATTCGAGGAGTTCAAATATTTCTTAGAAGGACTAAGATCTGCTTTCATTTCTAATCACCCAAGATGAAATGTATTCTGTGTAATTTTTATTAAATTGTCGTAATGCAAGAGGAAAACGATTATACTGGGCAACTTTTATTTAAAAGTAAATCTTATCGGTTTTCAGTAATCATAAAATAAAAAATGAAAAAATGGTTACATCCAGACACATACACAAGTCAAAGACACAATATTTGTTCACCTTTTTGTCTAGTCCATGAATGAAACTCTCTGGGAGTGGGACTCAACCCTTCCAAACGGCAATGCAATGTTTCCCCATCTGCCAAAATTAGTCCATCAAGAGAAGGTTTATGGATCGTAATGTTCCTTAATAAATAGGTGACTGTCCCAGGTTGTTCATATCTGCATGATTTTTTTTTTTCTTGATATAAAAAAGTTTTGGAGGGGTTCGACATCAGTCCCCCATCAAGGTTAAGGCACGGCCCCGGGCTCTATGAGCACTTACTGGGGACTTATCAAAGTTAGTATTAGGTTGTAAAAATTGAAGATATGGTGATATCTTAATAATTATAATTAGTGAGAAATAATTTATGAAGGAAGGATTTGAGATTGTAACGATAATTTGAGGAACAGACAAATTCTCACTTCTTCTAAGAAAATTTAAAATGAGGCAATTATAGTTTAATTAATTAATTATTATTATATTAGTTGATGTTGTCGTTAATTCTAGTAACGTGTAATTATATATTTATTATTAGAGTGGACTTAATATTTCTCAAGTTTAGTCCTGGTGTCAAGAATTTGAGGTAACCACTTTCCACTTGTTGTATGTGTTTGTACGATGTTTGTGAGTGATTCTTAATTATATAAATCTATTAAACTACATTGGTAATGAAGTTACCTTGTGGGATTTATTTTAGAATGATTAGTGATTCTTAATTATATAAATTTGTGTTTTTTTTTTTTTTTGCTTGTCTGATCGAATATGCTGTTATATGAAATATTAAATATATAATATGCAAATCTGCTCATAGATCCCCATGGCAAGCACCTGGAACATCTCAAAATCACTCTCCTTCATGCTGCTAACCCTAGAAATCATCAGAGGCCGCAAGTATATGAATTTTTAAAATATACCCCATTAGGCATTAGCATTCTGTATTTGATTGGTTTGGAAAGTTTATGAAAGATGACAAATATTTTTAATATATAAGGAAAAATCATATTAAAAAATGGTTGAATCAATCAAATTCTAATTTAAATCACTGAACTTAACAAATTATAAATTAGATTATGTGACACAATTAGGGATTTAAAAATTGGGCCAAATTACATTCATGCCCCTTAGTTGGTAGTATATCATATATATCCAGGCGACTCAAATAAATTGAAAGAGGAAAAAAAATTACATAAAAGCTTTCTCACACTTTCTGAAATCATAGAAGCAAAAATGGGTAGAACTTATAATTGTATCATTGAATTATTGTGGTGCCAATTTTTTCATGTTTAGTCGAATTATGTGCTTCCTTTGGCGTCTTCAAGAACACAGGAAAATGATAGAATTTGAATTTGAAACTATAATATTGTTCTCTATACTTGCTGGTACCTGAGATGAAGGATCACAAGTCCGTTCTCTATTCTCAGGTTGGTGATCTTAGACGCGAAGCATGATCAATTGCTGGTACCTGAGATTCATTGACAATATAATTATGTAGGTTGCAACCTAGGAATATGAATGGCCATACGTAGGTAATAATAATATAGGTAACAATAAAAATGAATGAAATTAAAAACAAAAATTAATAGTTATTAAACAATTAAGTTTTCGGAATACAAAGAGATTGCTCACTTGTTATAAATATATTATATATGATGCTCAAATTGATCTAACCAACAAAGTGAAAAACTATACAAAATTGTTTTTTTTTTTTTTAAAAAAAAAACCCTATAAGAAGTCATTTGAGGGGAAAAGAGTTCCTTAAATGTTAATTATGAAATAGTAAATGTGTAATACCCGGATTTTTATCTGGAATATTATAAATAAAATTGGATATTTCTGATAAGCAAAGTTTTGATCTCTAAGCTTGTGTGATCATAGTCTATTTTCTAAGTAGAATTTCTACAAGAAATTAGGGAGTTTAAGGGCCAAAGTGCCAAAATGACCAAAATGCCCCTGCAAAGGGTAATTAACTTAGAAAAATTATAAAAAATACTAGAAGGCAGTAAAATGATCAACTGAGTTAAGAGAGTATACTATCTCTAATTATTGTAATTTGATAAATTATGAACTTGGAGAAATTGTATAATAAGGTTCAAAAAGTAATAAAAAGACCATAATACCCTTGTAATTTCTAAAAATGCAAGAGGCATGAAAATACCAATGTTAATACAAGAGTATGAAGGTAATGAGGCATTGTAATTAAGAAAATTATCAACAAGTGATAATAAAGTAATTAAGTAATATTGGGCTAATTACTTAAGTATAAACAAAGGAAATTAAGAGATAATTGTGTAAAGCTCAAAAATTGGTGGTAATTGGCTTAAAATTTGTAAAAATATATTTACTAATTAATTGGAAATTTTGGAGAAAAATAGTTGAGTTTAGGTATTTTTAAGCCTAAATACAAGAATGGACCAATTAGGTAATTTTGTGGAATTTTGGGAAAAATTAAATAAGTAAATAATTAAATAATTAATTAAATAAAAAAATTAATATTTATTAAATAAAAAATGGGCCAGCCGAAATTGCCCAAGGAAAAAGAGAAAGAAAAAAAAAATATATATATATGTGTGTGTGTGTGTGTGTGTGTAAGATTGCAACTTGCTATTATAATATATTATAATTAATTAAAGCATAAAAATGTGAATAGTAATTTAGGAATTAGGAAACGGATCCTATCTGGAGATCTAAGAATGGGATTCCCAAAGTCAAGGTAAAATATTGATCAGTGGGTTTTTATCTTCCGTTAGACTCTTGTGGAAGTTAATTCTGAAGCCGTTGGTGCATTTCCTAATAAAACAAAATAGGGAAAAATGCATATAGGTATATTTTTGGATATAAGGAAAATAAATTCTAACTCAACATCTAGGCATGAGTTTGAATTTATTTTGACATATTTGGAATCGGTGAATTTTTCAAGAAGTTGATAATTTGAAATGCGTTCGCAACCTGACGCGATCGGACACGTTTTCGAGGAAACTTCAACTGGACTGTTGGAGCCCTATATGGGATCAAAATTTAGGTTAACTTGGACATTTCTAATAAGTGAGAACTTGTTTCCAAAGTTGTAAATCCAGAATTTTGAGATTTCTCCGAAATCAAGCGAATCGGGTACCGATCGGGAAAATCCGCTAGACCGGGCATAAAGCAAGCTTATGCATCATTTTTGGACCAATTGGAGGCAGCCACATCAGCTCTCAATTTCGGCCAACATGCTCCCATGGTCAAGAATTTTACACCATTTTTGGTGTGATTTTCCAAGGTTGTAAACAACTTTGGTATTTCCCTTTGTATCCTTCCAAAAATCTATAAATAGGCATGCCCTTCTTCACAAATTCTTCACACCAATTCCTCCTCCTTTGGCCGAAAACTTAGAGGGAGAAAGAAGAGAGAGAAGCTCTGGAGAAATTCTGCAGAAGTCTTCAACGGGTAAGTCTTTCGGGCTTTAGTTTTTAAGTTCGAGTTTTTAGTTTTAGTTCGGTAGTTAGTAGAATTGTTAGATAGTTTTAATAAGTAGGGAATGAGATTCCTACTATTGTTTTTAGGCCTCATTGCATTGAAAAATGCCTGACGAGGTAAAAAACTTGGTAGGGATCGAGTACCTGAAAAGTTGAAGCTTTATAGCTCTTTCAAAAATAGGGGTTTTAATGCTAGGATAGCCTTTAAATTTTCAAGTATGATTGGATATCATATGGGAGGGCTATTTTAGTCTTTATTTTTGAAAATCAAAATGGCGTCGAAGTTCTGACGAAATTTTGGGAAGAAAAGTAGTCAGAGTAACGAAGTCTTTGGCGAAATTCCGCCAATTAGGGGTAGAAGGGCAAAATGGTAATTTTTACCTAAAATGCCGCTTATTGTATCAAATCACTAATGAAAGTGATATTACTCTTATAGGACGTCGAAATCCTAGTTTATCGCCATTACGTCTGTCCAACGTGCATTTGTCGGACGAACTCGCTGTTTTCCGTCGAAAGTCTGCTTCGCGAAAACATCTACGTACATCAACGAAGGTACGGACGTGTACCGTAACACTAATCCTATAGCTCTCATATACATATATGTCATAAATACATTCATATACCGAGGCTCGCTTAGGGTCGTCGTTTACATACTGACCTTGTACGGGTTATAAGACATGATAATACCGCTTTGAGTTTTCCTAGCGGCGAGGACACGTGTTCGTGGCACAGGGTAATGTGCAGACTATTTTTGTGTAGGACTTTACATACTGCTTTATGCTTATGTCCTGTCTGTGTCACAATATTGTTGTGTAGGACCTTACATATTTGCTTCATGCTTATGTTCTGTCTGTGTGACACTTCTGATGAGATGTTACTGTTCTGTCATGAATATCTCGCGTCTATATACTGTTTTATTTGAGCATAAGGTTAACTGCTACCCGAGATTCAATGCGGTGAATTGAATCTCAGCTACAGCTTCAGGATCCGGAGGACCACGCATCGATGCTAGGGATAAGTAGCAGCAGGAGTAGGCTACCGGCCGAAGACACATTATCGCTTCGTACTTACCTTCGGAACAAGTAGGATCACTGTAATGTCAATACTATATTACACTACGGTTCATGTTTTGTTATGATCAGTTACTCTTTCGCTCCATTGCTCTACTCTGATTGAAAAAAAAAAAAAATTCCGCTTTAGAAAATGGGATGTTACAAAATGTGACTCTCAATGAACCCAATAGTCCTACGCCTTCATATGCCTCTGTAAAGAATATTGACATTTTGATAACTTACTCCACAAAATATTATCACTTAATTAATAATTAATTTAACTAATATGTCGTAGGGAAATTTCCTTATAAGTAGTGTGATATCTGTTTGTTTTTACATGCCAGTCATCTTTGATGCTCATTTTCTCTAACCCCTTGCTTGGGTTGAAAGAAAATGTGAAGGGGGAAAACTAGGGAGTAAAATGGGAAGGAAATAGGTTTTCCCAGCTTGGGTGTGAGGGAAAATGTAGGAGAAAGAAAAATATGGAGGAAATGGGTTGGAGATATTTTTAGCTAAAAATTTATTTCCTCGCCTGCCCTCCCATCGCTTAACTCTTAAAAATATTACTACCTCCAATCCTAATTATAGGAACATTTTTGTAATACAATTTACACTACAAAAGTGTTCGTATAATTAGAACCGGAGAGAGTACAATACAATGTGACAAGTTATACATGATCTTTTAGCACATGCTCTAAGGAAGTGCACCTAGATCATTATATATAGCACATGCTCTAACGAAGTTTCGTGTATGAAGACCCTACCATATGTTCCTTAGAAGATTGACGTGATTTTGAAGGATGAGCATGTATGTTATTTACGATTTTCTGGTTCAGTTCTACATAATTGTTCTATATGAGAGAGAGAGAGAGAATAAAGAAAATTCAACCGATGAAGCATCATGCATGTTTGTTGATAACTTTGGTTTTTGTTCTTTAAGTAATTGTATTCTACTTTTGTCTTTTTCTAATTGAAATAACTTTTCTTTCTCATATATCTTGTTTACTATTTAATTATAATGTTTTTAGTCGATGAACAAAGTCTCTATAAACAAATGTAAAAGATAATTTTAGCAAAACCCTTGAATTAATACTACCTCCGGTCCTAATTATAAGACCTAGTTGACTTTTTTAGGAGAGATTAAGGAAGCTAAATAAATAAGTTACTTAATCATTCCATATGTTGTGTATTCTTAAAGTATATATTAGTTTATTAGTCAAACTAAATAGTTTGAAGAAAAAAATAAAAATAAAAATACTCTAAAGTAATTTAATTAGTTTCCTTAGTCTCTTCAAAAGTTAACTAGGTCTTATAATTAGGACCTGAGGGAGTAGTATTTTATTCGGCTCTAATCTTTTAGCACGTTTTGAAGATGACATAAACAATACATACCATCTTGTGCATAACACGGGAGAATATCTAGTTAAGAACTCAAGATCTTTTCAATATACAACTTCGTAATCACTGACTCATGATTTGTCCATTTAAAAGAGAAAAATATAACTTATTAATCATATGATAGTTTGTAATACCCGCATATTTATTTATCTGAAATATTATATTTTAATAAATAGATGGGTTATTTCTCATAAGTGAAATTATGATCGTAAGACTCGTGGAAATATAGTCTAATATTCTAAGTTAAATTCTCTAGGAAATCAGGGAATTTAAGGGCCAAAGTGCCAAAATGACCAAAATGCCCCTGTAAAGGGTAAATAGCTTAGAAAAATTATGAAAAATACTAAAAGGCAGTGAAATAATTATAAAAATTAAGAGAGTATGCTATCTCTAAATATTGTAATTTGATAAATTATGAACTTGGAGAAATTGTATAAGGATGTGCAAAGGAAATTCAGAGATAATTATGTAAAGCTCAAAAATTAGTAGAAAATGGTTGAAAATTAGTAAAAGTATATTTACTAATTAATTGGAAATTTTGAGAAAAATAGTTGAGTTTAGGTATTTTTAAGCCTAAATGCAAGAATAGACCAATAGGAAAATTTTGTAAAAAATTAGGTAAAAATAATTATTTAATTAATTAAATAATTAATCAAATAATAAAAAAAACGAAATAAAAAAAAAGGGCAGAAAAAAAAGAAGAAAAAAGAAAAAGAAAAAGAAATATATATACATATGTATAAAAGAATTTTTGCAAGTTGCTATTAAAATATAATATAATTAATTAAAGTGAAAAAGGGTGAATAGTAAAATGGGAATTAGGAAACGGATCCTATCTAGAGATCTAGGAATGGGATTCCCAAAGTCAAGGTAAAATATTAATCAGGGGTTTTTATTTTCCGTTAGACTCTTGCGGAAGTTAATTAAAGCCGTTTGTGCTTTTTCCTAATAAGACGAAATAGGGAAATTCGAGAAAAGGCCGATAGACAAGAGGACGAAAAGGTTATGTTGTGACATTTGGAAAAGAATTGGGAATTTTCATGGACATATTTGAATTCAGTGAATTTTTCTGAAGAAGTTGATGATTCCAGAAATGCATTCTGAAACCGAACGCGTTCGGACACGTTTTTCGAGAAAGACTCAACTGGACTGTTGGAGCCCTATATGGAATCAAAATATAGGTTAACTTGGACATTTCTACTAAGTGAGAATATGTTTTCAAAGTTGTAAATCCAGAATTTTGAGATTTTTCCGAAATCACGCGAATCGGGTACCGATCGGAGAAATCGGTCTGAAAGCTTCTGGAAGGTGACACATGGCCACCTCCCATTGGCCAAACCCTTTATTTTGGAGCCTAAATTTCGGCCAAGTGTGAAAGGGAAGAAGGAAAAAGAGGGTTTTTTGAAAAGTTGCTTTGGACGGCCCAGATCGCTCCTCACAAAGTTGATTCGACGGCCGAAACCCTACCACCGTTTCTATAAATACCCCCCTCCCTTCACTTTCTTCACACCATTTTCTCTTGTTTGGCTTAGCCTAGAGGGAGAAAGAAGAGAGAGAAGCTCTGGAGATTTTTGCAGCGAAGCCCTGGAAAATTTTATAAGTAGTGTGATATCTGTTTGTTTTTACATGCCAGTCATCTTTGATGCTCATTTTTCTCTAACCCCTTGCTTGGGTTGAAAGAAAATGTGAAGGGGGAAAACTAGGGAGTAAAATGGGAAGGGAAATAGGTTTTCCCAGCTTGGGTGTGAGGGAAAATGTAGGAGAAAGAAAAAATATGGAGGAAATGGGTTGGAGATATTTTTAGCTAAAAAATTTATTTCCTCGCCTGCCCTCCCATCGCTTAACTCTTAAAAATATTACTACCTCCAATCCTAATTATAGGAACATTTTTGTAATACAATTTACACTACAAAAGTGTTCGTATAATTAGAACCGGAGAGAGTACAATACAATGTGACAAGTTATACATGATCTTTTTAGCACATGCTCTAAGGAAGTGCACCTAGATCATTATATATAGCACATGCTCTAACGAAGTTTCGTGTATGAAGACCCTACCATATGTTCCTTAGAAGATTGACGTGATTTTGAAGGATGAGCATGTATGTTATTTACGATTTTCTGGTTCAGTTCTACATAATTGTTCTATATGAGAGAGAGAGAGAATAAAGAAAATTCAACCGATGAAGCATCATGCATGTTTGTTGATAACTTTGGTTTTTGTTCTTTAAGTAATTGTATTCTACTTTTGCCTTTTTCTAATTGAAATAACTTTTCTTTCTCATATATCTTGTTTACTATTTAATTATAATGTTTTTAGTCGATGAACAAAGTCTCTATAAACAAATGTAAAAGATAATTTTAGCAAAACCCTTGAATTAATACTACCTCCGGTCCTAATTATAAGACCTAGTTGACTTTTTTAGGAGAGATTAAGGAAGCTAAATAAATAAGTTACTTAATCATTCCATATGTTGTGTATTCCTAAAGTATATATTAGTTTATTAGTCAAACTAAATAGTTTGAAGAAAAAAATAAAAATAAAAATACTCTAAAGTAATTTAATTAGTTTCCTTAGTCTCTTCAAAAAAGTTAACTAGGTCTTATAATTAGGACCTGAGGGAGTAGTATTTTATTCGGCTCTAATCTTTTAGCACGTTTTGAAGATGACATAAACAATACATACCATCTTGTGCATAACACGGGGAGAATATCTAGTTAAGAACTCAAGATCTTTTCAATATACAACTTCGTAATCACCGACTCATGATTTGTCCATTAAAAAGAGAAAAATATAACTTATTAATCATATGATAGTTTGTAATACCCGCATATTTATTTATCTGAAATATTATATTTTAATAAATAGATGGGTTATTTCTCATAAGTGAAATTATGATCGTAAGACTCGTGGAAATATAGTCTAATATTCTAAGTTAAATTCTCTAGGAAATCAGGGAATTTAAGGGCCAAAGTGCCAAAATGACCAAAATGCCCTGTAAAAGGGTAAATAGCTTAGAAAAATTATGAAAAATACTAAAAGGCAGTGAAATAATTATAAAAATTAAGAGAGTATGCTATCTCTAAATATTGTAATTTGATAAATTATGAACTTGGAGAAATTGTATAAGGATGTGCAAAGGAAATTCGAGATAATTATGTAAAGCTCAAAAATTAGTAGAAAATGGTTGAAAATTAGTAAAAGTATATTTACTAATTAATTGGAAATTTTTGAGAAAAATAGTTGAGTTTAGGTATTTTTAAGCCTAAATGCAAGAATAGACCAATAGGAAAATTTTGTAAAAAATTAGGTAAAAATAATTATTTAATTAATTAAATAATTAATCAAATAATAAAAAAAACGAAATAAAAAAAGGGGCAGAAAAAAAAAGAAGAAAAAAGAAAAAGAAAAAGAAAAATAATATATATATGTATAAAAGAATTTTTGCAAGTTGCAATTAAAATATAATATAATTAATTAAAGTGAAAAAGGGTGAATAGTAAAATGGGAATTAGGAAACGGATCCTATCTAGAGATCTAGGAATGGGATTCCCAAAGTCAAGGTAAAATATTAATCAGTGGGTTTTTATCTTCCGTTAGACTCTTGCGGAAGTTAATTCAAGCCGTTTGTGCTTTTTCCTAATAAGACGAAATAGGAAATTTCGAGAAAAGGCCGATAGACAAGAGGACGAAAAGGTTATGTTGTGACATTTGGAAAAGAATTGGGAATTTTCATGGACATATTTGAATTCGGTGAATTTTTCGAAGAAGTTGATGATTCCGTAAATGCATTCAAAACCGAACGCGTTCGGACACGTTTCGAGAAAGACTCAACCGGACTGTTGGAGCCCTATATAGAATCAAAATATAGGTTAACTTGGACATTTCTACTAAGTGAGAATATGTTTTCAAAGTTGTAAATCCAGAATTTTGAGATTTTTCCGAAATCACGCGAATCGGGTACCGATCGGAGAAATCGGTCGAAAGCTTCGGAAGGTGACACATGGCCACCTCCCATTGGCCAAACCCTTTATTTTGGAGCCTAAATTTCGGCCAAGTGTGAAAGGGAAGAAGGAAAAGAGGGTTTTTGAAAAGTTGCTTTGGACGGCCCGAATCGCTCCTCACAAAGTTGATTCGACTACCGAAACCCTACCACCGTTTCTATAAATACCCCCTCCCTTCACTTTCTTCACACCATTTTCTCTTGTTTGGCTTAGCCTAGAGGAGAAAGAAGAGAGAGAAGCTCGGAGATTTTTGCAATGAAGCCTCGGAAAATTGTTCGGAGATCTTCAACTGTAAGTCTTTCGGGCTTTAGTTTTTAGTTCGAAAGATAGTAGAATTGTTAGTTAGATTTAGGAAGTAGGTGATGAGATTCCTATTCTTGTTTTAGGCCTTGTTTGCGTTGAAAAATATGCAGAGGTAAAAACATAGTAGGGATCGAGTCGCCGAAAAGTTGAAGCTTTCGTAGTTTTTCAAAAGTAAGGGTAGAATTTGTTAGAATAGCCTTTAAATTTCAAGTATGATTGGGTATCATATGGGAGGGCTATTTTAGTCATTATTTTCGAAAATCATAGTTGCGTCGAAGTTCTGGCAAAATTTCGGGAAGAAAATTTGCTAGAGTAACAAGTCTTTGGCGAAATTCCACGATTAGGGGCATAGGGCAAAATGGTAATTTTTACCTAAAATGCCGATTATTGTGTCAAATCACTAATGAAAGTGATATTACTCTTATAGGACGTCAGAAATCCTAATTTGCTGCCGTTACACTGTCCAACGTGCCGCTGTCGGACAAACCGCTGTTTTCCGTCAGAAAGTACAGTTTCCGCCTGAAACATCTACGTACATCAACGAAGGTACGTTCGCGTACTGTAACACTAATCTAGTGCTGCTCGTATACATATATGTGATAAGTACATTCACAGATAGAGATTCTGTTAGGGGTCACCGAGATACATTCACGGTTAGAGACTCTGTTCAGGGTTACCGATTATACATACAATTTCACGCGGGTTATAGACTTAATGATACCGTTAGAGTTTTCCTAGCGCTGAGGACACGACCGATCATCGTGGCACTGGTTTTTGTGCAGGCTATTATTGTGTAGGACTTATACATACTGCTTTAACGCTTATGTTCAATTCGATAAATTGAATCTCAGCTATAGCTTCAAGGTCAGGAGGACCACGGATCGGAGATCGAGGCAAGCTGCACGAGTAAGCTCATAGTTGGAGGGCATGTAGCACGAGTGAGCTCTGAGACGGAGAAGTTACTTTATCGTTTTACGTAATTACCTATGAAAACAATAGGATGTTGTATCAAAACTCTGTTACACTATGGTTCATGTTTTGTTATGATCAGTTACTCTTTCGCTCCATTGCTCTACTCTGATTGAAAAAAAAAATTCCGCTTTAGAAAATGGGATGTTACACTTTATGGTATCAGAGCCTAGTTTCGATCTAGGGACCTGTGGGTTATGGGCCCACACGCTTCCGCATATTGAAACGAATCTGTTACAGATGTCAGAAGCCGGGACACATCACCTGGAATTGTCCTGAGAAGGCTGCTGAGACAAGACTACAGAACTCAGGACGGATCTTTGCGCTAACCAATATGGAGGCTGGCGAATCCTCAGGAATGGACCGAGACACTATCAATTAGTAAAAATTCATGTTAGTTGTAAACCGATTCGGATGTTAGACCGATCAATTACTTTTGATGTGTGTACGGATCCTTTTGGGATGCATACTTATGTAGTAGCTACACCATTAGGTGTAAGCGTTTAGCTTGTAAAGCATGTTTTGAACCAAGTTGCGGGTATAATATAAATCGTACTACCACTTCATAGTGTCAACGATATTCTCAAAAGTGTTAAATGAACGGTGATGAAGAGCGGTGACAAAGAGAATATATTATTCTAAGCAGAGGTAGAACTAATGCGGAAACCAAACCTTTATTCAAAGACAACTCGATCACAAATTAATTCTCGTTGATCGATGCCTCGCATAAGTTCAATATCCAGATCACCATACCAAAATTTTGTATCGAAGCTGAAATAGCAACTTGCTTCCCAAGTACTATTCATATAGAAGGAAAGACTCGAGTTTTCAATGTAGCATCAACTACTATAAGTTGAACAGGCAAAACTGTTCGAAAACAAATACCCACTTTCCGGGATAATGATCTACTCCATTATCTAATTCCCGCATCTTGTCAAGATTGTCTTACGCTCGGAACACCACCGGTGGTGAACCAAAACTAAGCAACGACGTAGAAAATAAGTAACAAGCGGATAGAGGCTCATTTAAGGTCACCGACTCGGATGGAGGCTCATTCGGGGTCACCGACTCGGATAGAGATTCTCGTTAGGGTCACCAATTATACATAGCGGATAGAGACATCGTTTAGGGTCACCAATTATACATGCTGCTCTACACTTAAGTTGCTCAACGGAATTGCCGGAGCAGAAATTTTCTAGACCCGGATATGATCAATCACATTTCATAGTTTGTACAAGACAAAAAGGAACGTTAGAGTCTTTTGGTGATTGTGATGATCATATATCCTTCGGCCCAGGTGTCAATATAACACCTCAAGGGCGAATGTAGTTCGCATTTCGTGAGATCATTTCAGAGATCATTCAAGTATTAGTTGAAAACAAATCAGGTTTCTATTAGGTAGCCTTATTCACGAACATGGTTAGACTTCCATAACGTTTTTCTTAAGTTATATTCGACCGTGATCATGTCATTAAGTAGGAGATATCTTATGTTACCATGGTGTATGGGAACCATGGGGACATTTTTGGTATCCATATTGGTATTTGTAGTGTTAACCGCGGTGTGTGGGAACCACGGGGAAACATTATATATCAAAGTACGAAATGATAAGATCTTTGTGGACAAACCAAGGCGAATTCCCGATCACCAAGAAGGGCGGCTGACAGACGAAGTGAAGATCCGATACGTATAGTCCAAAATCCAAGTAGGACGGGTTTTAGTTAGTACAAAGTTGAGATGTTAGAGTACAAATTTCGAGGACGAAATTTTGTTTAAGGGGGGGAGAAATGTAATACCCGCATATTTATTTATCTGAAATATTATATTTTGATAAATAGATGGGTTATTTCTCATAAGTGAAATTATGATCGTAAGACTCGTGGAAATATAGTCTATTATTCTAAGTTAAATTCTATAGAAATCAGGGAATTTAAGGGCCAAAGTGCCAAAATGACCAAAATGCCCCTGTAAAGGGTAAATAGCTTAGAAAAATTATGAAAAATACTAAAAGGCAGTGAAATAATTATTAAAATTAAGAGAGTATGCTATCTCTAAATATTGTAATTTGATAAATTATGAACTTGGAGAAATTGTATAAGGATGTGCAAAAGGTAATAAAAGACCAAAATACCCTTGCAAATGGCAGACTCCATGTCCGCCATCGGAGGATAGTCCGAAGTCGCAAATGGCGGACATGATTCCGCCATTTTGCGGCGGAGCGTGGTCTTTTCGTCACAAAATTTGCGACGGACCCTTGACTCCGTCGCAAATTTGCGACGGAAATATGTGTCCATCGCAAATTTTGCAACGGATTTAGTTTTTCGTCGCAAATTTTTTTTTTTTTTTGTGACGGATTTTTCCTCTGGTCGCAAATTTGGTGAAATTTGCGACGAATTATTTTCCGTCGCAAAATACAAATTTTCTAGTAGTGGTATATATATATATATATATATATATATATATATATATATTATACACTCATATACATATGACAAGCGTACATCAACTTTTCCCTTCACTTTATATATATATATAAAGTGAAGGATGGAAAGAAGTAGCTTATAGCCAATATCCTTGCCAAGCAACTTCACAATAAGAGCTCTATCCAGGCTTTATAAAGCCTTTTCTTCATCTTCTCTGAGAATGTAAAAGATGGAAAGTTCCGGTTAGGATCTTCAACTATTTTGCACGAGAGGTTACGAATCTTCGGTTTTCGGCATCGAGATGGAATCATCGATAGAGCATTGTCTTCCTCGATAATAGATACTTTGTTATCAAGCCCATTTATGCCTTTTAACTTCTCAAAGAAAGGAAGGACCAGCTTCCTAATGAGTTTTCTGGATGGACCCAAGCTTTGGCCAGTCTTCAGAGTTGAACAACAAATCTCCATTCTTTATCTTCTTAGAGCTCCTCTTAAGATTATCATCCTCCTCCACCGAAGAGGGAACCATAGTCGTATTCTTTGTACCTGAGAGCACAATCTCCATCGTTTTCGTGTTGAATAGATAATAGATACTAAAAGAAAAAGTGCTGATGGTTCGGTTGGGTTTATGGCTTGAAGGGAAATATCAACTGAAAGGAGTATGGGCTGTGCTGAATATACTTATGGGTCACGTATTGGATTCCTTTCTTGAATTTATTCTTTTCTTTCCAAAATAAATTAATTAAGGAAAAATATAGAGCTTAATTTCCAAATAATATTTAAAATTCTAAATCCCAAAATTTGGGATATTACGGATGTGCTGAAAGATAGCCTGCTCTAAGACACCGGATGCTCTAAGCAAAAAAAAAAAAAAATAATAATAATAATAACACCCCACGCGTTCACTTCTTTTGTACAATTTTTGTATATTGCTCTTCAATTATTCAAACATTATATTATCTATACATTGTATTTGAGATTAACTATTACTCTGTGATTCTTTGGGATCCCAGCTTCTGTTATTATATGAATTATATACAAACAATGTAGTGCATTGGACCTTTTTCTTTCCTCACCGCTATGTCAAACATACTGATAGTATCTATAAACCAATGTAAAAAATGATTTTAGCACAACCCTTGAATTAATAGTATTTTATTCGTCTCTAATAATTTTAGCACGTTTTGAAGATGACATGAACAATACATACCGTCCTGTGCATGGCATGGGGGAGAATACCTATTTAATAACTAAAGATCTTTTCAATATACAATACACCACTGACTTATGATTTGTCTATTTAAAAGAAAAAATATAACTTATTAAACGTATGATAGTTTCTGATGATTTAATATTCATTCATGTTTCTTTATTTGTAATTTTGTCGTTATCAATTTAAAAGTGATATTTTTGTATTTATAAGAAACATAATTATTTCTCATGATTTCTAGTAATTTTAATTTTATATTGTATGTCTACCCAAACTCATTTAAAATTTGCTCATTTAAGTTCACCTTAGAAGGTTCATGACAATTGGAACCCGCACATTTAAGAATTAAAATGGGCAGACTGCCGATACAACTTTGGGCTGCCTGTGCCCACCGGTTAAATTTGCTTCATATTATATATTTTTATTATTGTTATTTACCGATAGATATCTAAATGTGTACCCTGCCTTGTTAATAATACTTAGTCGTTCAATGCATCCCAAGGCAATACAGTTGTTGTAGTATAGTGGTAAGTTTTCCGCTTGTCACGCGGATGACCGGGTTCGGCCCCGGCAACGGCGAATTTAGTGTATTTTTTTACCTCCTGGCTATAGCGACACAAGGACCGAAACGACAAACAGTACTGCGCACAAAGTAACGAAACGACACAGAGTATCGCGAACAAAGCATCGAATTTTTGGCACTACCAGTGGTGCTAATCGACTCTGCAACGTGACAGTGAATACGTGATAAAAACCCAACCAGATCCTGCAATGTTTATGACTTATGACTATGAGTGACGCTGAAGCAGACGTACGTAATTTGAGAAACAGAGTATCCAATGACGAAGGGTTTGATTCCATGTTTGAGGGTGCAGGGAAAAGGTGCAAGTTCTCCGCACATGGAATCTCTGCTCTTCTCTCTCATTGCTCATAACACCTCTGGAATTTATCATTAACGGGTTTTTGTTACAGCAGCCTTTTACAGAAAAGTGACGAATGAATTCCTATGCTATACGTTAAGACATGTTTGGGAAGAAAGTGAAACAGTTTCTTTTTGACATTGAACTCTAAAAGACCACGTTTGGAGACAAAGGAGAGGTAAATAAAATAGGTGGTGTTGTCCCTCTCCCACCATTGATGGACATGGACAAGATTGGAGGAGCTGTGGAAGAGAGAAATAACATGAGATTATAGAGATCTATTTTCCCATGTTGTAACACAATTTGAATGGACCCCATCTGTTCGTTATACGACTCTTTCGGACATATTTTCAAAACTAATTATTTTTCTCATGCCACAATAACACCCAACGGGTGCACTTCTTTTGTACAATTTTGTATATTGCTCTTCAATTATTCAAACATTATATGGATATGGTTTCATTTATTTGTATCTTATTGTTTATTATTCTTATGTAGAAGATCAAAATTATCACATTGTTGAACCTTGTAGCCCAAACGACACTAAACACTTCCCTTAAAGCCTTGTTAAACATGAGGTTGTAAGTTTGAATCTTAATGCCTCTTTGGAATATTTTTTTTTAGTTTTAGCAGTGCAAGGCAATACTTGAACTTTATTCTTCTGTTTGAACACGGTTCATGAACCCTTATAGCCTATACTGTTTTCATATATTGTTCCATTCATTTTCTTGGAGAAAAAGGTGTTTATCACTTTAAATTTACAGCTTGGGCCAAGTTCAATTCTGCAATAATGGCGAAAGAATCAATATGAACAAGGGTATCAGTTTCTCTGAAAAGATGTATGTACACAGTACATACATCAGTATGTAAGTGACAAATTGGATTAGAGCATCTAGTTTTCAAGACCAAGTTCATCCCCAGACTTAAAAAGTATAAACAGTCATGGATCAATCACTCTACTTGTCATATACCGATTCAAGAAACTTTTTTACAATTGTCAAAAACAAGTTGATCCTATCAAATTACCGTGTCTGGAATACGATGCACAAGAATCTTCTTGTGTCTCATAATAACAACAAAACTATCTCTAAACTCTCAAATTAATAATCTAATTTAACTAATTACGCGTAGAGAACAATTTAAAAAAAAATCATCAAATCTGTTAAAAAAGTTGCAGCACTTTTTAAAGTTGTCTTTATTATTAAATATGTAACAGAACTTATTCTTTTAGGGGAAAAACTTTATAACACGACAATTTGTATATTAATATCGAGTCGACAGAAAAGTAACTTCTCATTCTTTTGAAAAGCACGCTCATATAAAGCCGCTGCCGACTCTATTGGACCGGCCTTAGTTTGTTAAAGCCGCGCCGACTCTATTGGACCGGCCTTAGTTGCAGCACTGGTGTTTTTCTTACCTGAATCCTTTTAGGGTATGTTTGGTTTGAGGGGAAGGGAGGGGAGGGAAAATTGAGAGAGAAATTTTTTTCTCTCATCTTTATAAAATTGCTCATAGATAATTTTCAATATTTCTAAAATATACTCTCAACAAAAAAAAAAAAAAAATTATCTTCATTAATGTTAATTTGGTCAATATCCTCCCAAAAGATTTCCCCCCCCTCAAACCAAACATACCCTTAGACGTTCGGCCGTGCCCAAGAAAATATCAATGAGCAATGGAGCCCCAAGTTAAAGTGGCGAGTTTCAAGAGATATGATATTTGCTGCCTTTCCTAAATGCAAGGATATGAAAACCACGTAGTAGCATACTTTACTTTGTGACACGTGTCAAGCTCCCAAAGGAGCTCAACCCCAAGCCATTTCCCATAAGAGAGTTGCCACATAAGTAAGGGACAAGTTCCTCTCTTCATCTAGTTTATCTAGTTTAGACCGTTGATTTGACTTAATCTTGGTCATCCATTTTATATTCTTAAAACTTATCCCAACCTCCCCTTAAATGCTTCGTCGTCTTGCAACACTTGGACCTTCTTCAACAATTTGGTAGGAAACACACAAGGAGGCTAAGGGAACATCAAAATAACCTTTTTTTCTCACAAAAAGATTACATCTTTGTATTCGGTTTTTTTTTGAGAGAGTAAAGAACCTATTTAAATTACGTTAAATTTTTATATATATCATTTTATTTCTAAATTATTTTGTCTAACTTATAAGCTGACATATATTATAATGATACACAACATATGATATTATTAAATAACTTATTTAATTTATTTAATCTCTTAAAAAAAATGTTAACTCTATCTACTATTTAAAATCGGAGGGGGTAAGATAAAAGAGTTACCTACCCCACTACTGAAGTCAAACATAAACAATTCCAACTTGAGAAATTCCTATTGTACGACATAAAAACATGTAAATATAGATATATCTATATAAATATTCAAACTGATGCACTTCATTCAGTTTTATTCATATTAAAATAAATGACCAATAAGTGATGGTCCTAGCTAAT